>JAGFNQ010003632.1:179933-441665 GCA_024364735.1 Boesenbergia rotunda
GCTCGGCTTCAGCGGTTGGGTCAGTCCAGTCAAGCCAGCTTCAACTCTGGTCCAACTCACCAAGCCAGCACTCGAGTTTAGCCCAACATTTGGTGGTTCGGTCAGCCTTGGGTTCGGTCCAGCAGCTCACAGTTCAGCTTGAGTTCAGCCCACTAGAGTTCGGTCCAGCTTGAGTTCAGCTTTGGTCTTGGTTCAGCTTTGGTTCAGTCCTGGGTTCAGTTAACCCAGCTCAGCTCAATTCTTTGGTTCAGCCAAGCACTTGAGTTCAGCAGTTGGTTCAGCCTCAATGGTTCAGTTCAGTCAAGACAAGCCAGTTGAGTTCAACCAACCCAGCCAGATCTCACAGCTCCAATCTTTAATTCATTAGCAACGGACGGCTGAGATCGATTTGGCTTCATCCAACGGTCGGATCTCTTCAGATCTGAACCAAACTCCACAGATCCCAATCAATGGTCCTGATCTACCTGTCCCCATCTCGGATTCACCAGATCAGTGGCGGATGGTCCAGATCTTCCTTTTTCTTGAATGGATGTTCTAGAACATCTTGAGCTTGATCCAACGGTCAGATCACTTCTGATTTGGCTGAAATTTTCAGATCTTGATCTCTGGTCATGATTGATTCTATCTTGGATTCGGATCGACCATAAGTTGACCGATGGCTCAGATCTAGCCGTTCTCTGGAATGGACGGCTCCTATTAATCCGATGCTTGATCCTTTTGATCTGGATCCAATCCTGACTCAAGTCTGACCCAATTTGATCTAGGTCCATGATCAATTGAAGCCTACAAAATGATATTCAAATTTAGTGTCAAAAATATCTCAAATATACAAAGATTAGAAATAAAAGCCAAAATAGGAAAAATACATGAAACCTAATAAAATTGCAAACTTAAGCATATAAAATGTGGATCAAACATAGATTTTAGAGCCGAAAATAATCAACAAAATGATGGTTATCAAGAACCGTGACCTTGTGAGGTATGTGTTAAAAGCTTTTCCAAGGAATGCTTTGTGGTCATCCATGGTGGATGCCTACAAGGTTTCTAAGGACTTGTCAATTATAAAATTAGATGATTTATTTTGTGAAATGGAGCTTCATGAAATGGCTAACAAAGGCCCCAAGGAGAAGGGGATTGTCTTAGTTGCAGGGGAAAAGACCAACAAGAAGAAGAAGGAGAAGAAGAAGGAGAAGGAGGTTTCTTCATCTTCATTCGAATCCGAGTCCGAGTCCGAGGAGGATGGCAGCGAGTCTTCTTCCTCTGAGATGGCCAACTTTGTTAGAAGGATGATGAGGAAGAGTCGGCGCTTCAAGGGTAAAGGTAACCATAGTGAAGTTAAAATTGATAAGTCTAATATTACTTGTTATGAGTGTAGCAAGAAAGAGCACTTCAAGAAGGATTGCCCAAAGCTCAAGAAGAAGGAGGACAAATCAAAGAAGAAGAAGAAGGCCTTGAAGGCCACATGGGATGAATCCTCCTCTAGTTCATCCGAAGAGGAGAACGAGGAGAAGAGTACACGCCATGTAGCACTCATGGCTCTTGAAGGAGAAGAGAGCAGTGATGAATCCACCGACTCCTCAAACGCGGTTTCATCATCTTCGGATGATGAAGAGGTAATCTCTCCCGAATTGGACAAATGTTATAGAACTATTGCATGTTTAACCAACTTGTTGAAAAAGTCAAAAGATAAGGTTAAATCATTAAAGGTTGAAGTAGAACATTTGAAATCCTCTAAGGATGAGGATATTGATGATTTGCATGTAGAGATGTTAGAAGATGAAAATAAATCATTGAAGAGTGAGGTTGAGAGACTCAAGAGTGTTCTTGAGAAATTCTCAACTAGCTCAAAGACCTTAGATATGATTCTAAATGCACAAAGGGCTGTCTACAATAGGGGCGGTATTGGTTACCGACCTAAAGAACCATCATTTGTTTCCTTAATGTCTAGGACTGATGTTAGACAATTTAAGACTCCTAGGGTTCAAAGGAAAGTAGTCAAGGCATGGGTGCCTAAGTCTTGCATAGTAGGTGCTTTAGGTCCCAAGATTTGGATACCTAAATCTTCTATTTTTCGAATTGTGTAGGTCATGATTAAGGGGGAGCATCTATCAACTTGGTTCGTTGATAGTGGGTGCTCCAAACATATGACCGGTGATAGATCCTTATTCACTACCTTTCAAAGAAAAAGTAGAGGTAATGTTTCATTTGGTAACAATGGTAGTCTTAAGGTTGTAGGAATAAGAGACATTCAAATATCCGAATGTCATAGGATTAAGAATGTCCTTCTAGTCAAGGGGATGACATTTAATCTCCTAAGTGTCAGTCAATTGTGCGATGCGGGTTACACAATTGATTTTCAATCAAGTCAATGTCTAGTTAGACAACATGACACCTTTGACACGGTACTAGTAGGCACAAGAGTAGATAACATTTACCAAGTTTCCTTTAAAAGTGCTACTAATACTTTTGTTAAGTGTTTCATGTCAAGAGAAGATGAGTCCATCCTTTGGCACCGGAGACTAGCACACGTGAACATGAAGAATATCCGGAAGTTGGCCAACAAGGGATTAGTTCGTGGCTTACCAAGCATCAAGTATGAAAAGGACAAACTTTGTGATGCATGTCAAATGGGTAAGCAAACAAAATCTGCACATAAAGGTAAAAGCACTGTAAGTACTTCTACCGCTTTGGATTTACATCACATGGACTTGTTTGATTGTAGCACTATTATATCTTTGAATGGTAGTAGATATTGTTTTGTGATCATTGATGATTTTACTAGATATACATGGACCTATTTTCTAAAATATAAGGACCAAACCTTAGATGTTTTTATTTCATTTTGTAGAAGAGTTGAAAACAAAAAATCATCAACAATTAAAACAATTAGGAGTGATCATGGAGGTGAATTCCAAAATCAAAGATTTTTAGAGTTTTGTCAAGATAGAGGGTATAGACACGAGTTCTTTACTCCTAGAACACCACAACAAAATGGTGTTGTGGAGAGAAAGAACCGGGTCTTACTAGAGGCCGCACGGAGCATGCTCAATGAGTACTCATTACCAGGGTACTTGTGGGTCGAAGCTGTGAACACAGCTTGCTACGTGCAAAACCGAGTCCTCATACATAGATTTCTAGGAAAGACTCCTCATGAACTCTGGTTTGGAAAACCACCTACAGTTAAACATCTTAGGGTGTTTGGTTGTAAGGTATTCATTTTAAACACCAAGGACCATCTTGGAAAGTTCACAACAAAAGCTGATGAAGGGAAACTGGTCGGGTACTCCCTCGTTAGCAAAGCTTATCGAGTCTATAACAAGAAGTCTAGATTGGTTGAAGAGTCTTCTGATGTTGTTTTTGAAGAAATTCCAAAAGAAAATCATCAACCAGAAGATGTCGAAGGAGTTCAATTCGAACTTAGGAAACTAGGTTTGAATGGAAGTCCAAATGTTGTAGATGGTGGTGATGAGTCTGATGACGGTGAGCCTAGACAACCCATAGATCAGCCGGATCCTGAGGCTGAGCCTGTGTCTAGTGACACCATCCAAGAAGCACCACCAACACCAAGGCAAACTAGGATAGCCTCTAGACATCCCCAAGACCAAATTGTTGGAGACATCCATCATGGGGTTAGGACTAGATCATTCTTTAGGAATGAGGCTAATGAAGTTGCCCTAATTTCCGAAATTGAACCTAGAAAGATTGACGAAGCATTAAATGATCCCGATTAGATCATTGCCATGCAAGATGAACTAGGTCAATTCGAAAGAAGTCAAGTATGAGACTTAGTCCCTAGACCGAAGAAGACCACCATTATTGGAACCAAATGGGTCTTCAAAAATAAATTGAACCATAAGGGAGAAATCATAAGAAACAAGGCACGCTTAGTAGCCAAGGGCTACAGTCAAGTTGAAGGTCTTGATTACGATGAGACCTATGCTCCCGTGGCACGATTAGAGTCCATCCGATTGATGCTTGCATTTGCAGTACATCGTGGTTTTAAACTCTATCAAATGGATGTCAAATCGGCATTTCTAAATGGTTTAATAAGAGAAGAGGTCTATGTCGAACAACCACCGAGGTTTGAGAGTACCGAATTTCCAAACCACGTGTTCAAGCTTAAGAAGGTGCTCTACGGCCTTAAACAAGCACCCCGAGCTTGGTATGAGCGGTTGTCGACATTTCTAATTGAAAAAGGCTTTGTTAGAGGACAAATAGACCGTACACTATTTCTACGAAGAGATGGTGACAATATATTTGTAGCCCAAGTGTATGTCGATGACATAATTTGTGGCTCAAACAATAAGGGCTATTTAAATGAATTTATTGGACACATGGAGAGTGAATTTGAAATGAGTCTTGTGGGAGAGTTGACTTTCTTCCTTGTACTTGAAATCAAGCAAACTCGTGACGGAATCCATGTGCACCAATCAAAGTACACTCAAGAGATGCTCCGAAAATTTAACATGAGTGATTCGAAAGAGGTAACCACTCCCATGGCTACAAACACACGGTTAGACAATGATGAGAGTGGTAAACCTGTTGACCTAACTCAATACCGAAGCATGATAGGTAGTTTGCTATACCTCACAGCTAGTCGACCTGATATACTTTTTGCTGTGGGTATGTGCGCTAGGTATCAAGTTTGTGCCAAGGAATCTCATTTAATTGTTGTTAAACGAATTCTGAGATACCTTAAGGGCACAATTGAAGTTGGTCTCTGGTACCCCCGTACCGAATCATTTGACATAATTGGTTACACCGATTCCGACTATGCTGGGTGCAAGTTGGATCGAAAGAGCACAAGTGGGGGTTGTCAATTCTTAGGATCATCATTAATTAGTTGGTCAAGTCGAAAGCAACATTGTGTTGCTCTCTCCAAGACTGAGACAGAATATATCGCCATGGGAGAGAGTGTATCACAATTGTTGTGCATGATTCATATACTAGAGGACTACGGATTAACCTACAAGGGTGTGCAAGTGTTGTGTGACAACTAATCACAATAAATCTAACAAAGAATCCAGTCCATCACTCTAGAACCAAGCATATTGAAGTGCGTCACCACTTCATTAGAGATCATGTTGCTAGAGGAGATATTATACTCTCACATGTAGAGTTCAAATCGAACCTAGCGGACATTTTCACGAAACCATTCCCCGAGAATGAATTTAGTTTCTTGCGAAGGGAATTGGGAATGTGTCGCGCTTCATAGGATTGAAAAGCATTCAAAACCCTTCATGATCAATTCAAATTGTTGGGAACAATTATTGGGTAACTTGGGGACATCTCACACAAACTATAAGGTTCAACAAAATATTTTTGTTTGCTAGATATGGGATGAGATGCTAGGATCAACCTAATTACTCAAAATGTCAATGCATCCCTTGAGAAATTAGGTTAACGAGACAATAATCACTAAATTGACCAAGTGTGGGGAAAACCAATGCATAACATATGTGTACTTGGCTCCATGATCATACTTGGACATTCCAATCAAGGAAACTTGATTGGAGACGTGATTTTGATACAAACTTGGTTAAACATTGAATGGATGTTTTTGATTGAATTTGACTTCACTTGGGTGGAGCAAATTGATGTGTCAAATCCATAAGGACCTTTGATCCTTGTTCAGGGGTCAAATATAGTCAAGGGAACACCTCCAAGATCATAAATCTTTCATCTGATCACATCGGAATTCGATAGGATCTGAAAATTTCTAATACCTGATCGGTCCACCGACCGATCAGACATAGGGCTAATCGGTCCACAGACCGATCAGGAGTCGGCCTGATCGGTCCAATTGACCGATCCATCAATTTCGCGAGAAAGTGTCAAAACTTTCTGTGTTGACCTGGATCGGTCCCCAGACCGATCTGACCCCCTGTGGTGATCGGTCCACCGACCGATCAGGAGGGTCACAGAAAATCTCATGAACCTACTGTTCGCTCCCTGATCGATCGGCAGATCGATCAGGGGCTTGCCTGATCGGTCACCCGACCGATCAGGACCAAGCCAGATCGATCAGGCTGGAGCCTGATCGGTCTGGGCGCTCCTGGGTCAAACGGTGATCCGTTCGATCGCATTAAAGTTTGGTTGGTGATCGGTCCACCAACCAGTTTAATCACATATTCTCTTCATCCTCAACCCTAGCCGACCCTTCCAAAATCGCACCAGAGCTTCCTCCTGCAAGTTCTTATGATCTCCTCCTTCCTCATCCTCTCTGGGTGTGCTCGACGAGACTTTCCATCGGTGAGATCTTTAGAGGTCGAGTGGTTACGAGCTCTCTCCGTGCGTCAACAAGTCTCTGAGGTTCTTCTTCCTGCTCAAGCTGCGCACAGTCCTTGGAGGATCTATGTGTTTCTTCAAACGAGCTCCAGCCTCTTCTGCGGTTCGTCTTCTTGCGCAAGCCTTCTGAGAGTTCTCTGAGAACCTCTTGAGAAACCTCTGAGCTTTCTCCCCAAACAAATCGATCACCAACATGACACCTAAGTAAGCGTTTTTGTTGGTTTACCTTACAGATTAATTCATAAATTATGAGCTTGTGCTAGTCATAATTTTTCTCTTGTGATGTGTGTGCCATTACCGTGACCTCCCTTGTCTTGGCCCTAAAACCTCACTGATTATTGATCAAAATTTTGGGTGTGTGTCATCATCTGATTCTTCCCTTGATTATTGATCAAATCTTATTTCATTGATTAAACCTATTTTCACTGATCATTATGTGTCATAACCTTAATTATCTTGCATTATGATCAAATCATTGTGTTGTGATTCGATCTGGACTCTTGATCATATAGTCACTTGATCAAAACTTGTTTTCATTTGTTCATTTGATCAAATCTTGCTCAATTGGTCATCTGTTGCCATGATTCTTATTCCAACTTTAGGAAATCTTCAAAGGGAAAAGAACCCGCTGAGGGGGCTTCGAAGGGCAAAGGCCCTTCATCTTCCGCACCCTCTCAAAGGCCTCAGCCTTCCTCGAGTTACCGATTCCCTAACGCTGCTTTTGAGCAAGTGTTTCAGACCCGAACTTTCAAGCTTCTTTCTTGTAGGTCTATTGATAGACCTTTCTTAGCTGAACATTGTCCCTCTATCCTCGAGGTGGTTGATTTTTACAACCTCAAATTCTTTCTTTCCCTTGAGCGGACAATCAACTATGATCTTATTTCTGAATTCTACAATAACTTGTAACAAGGACCGCAGGGGGGCTTTGATTTCACTACTCGAGTAGCCAAGAGGAATCTTGACTTCTCCTATGATGTCTTGGTGGAGTATCTTGGCAGTCGACGATCGCCTAATTTCTATTCCATCTATCCAGAGCTTCCTGAACCCTTACTGCCTCCATTTGAGGGCGTCACCCCTGATGGCATTTACGAGCATTTCTTTGGCCATCCCAGACCAGCTGGCCTCGATGAGTTAGAGCTTGATTTTCCTACATTTGCAGCCCTCCGACTTTCTCCTATTGATTACATTCTTTTCAAGATAATCACCAACTGCATTCTGCCGATCACCTCCAAACCCTTGACTGAGATTCGTCCGTATCACTGTTTGATGCTCTATGGCATGTACCGCCATTTGGACTTTGACATTATGGAGAGCATTTTTCAGTCCATCATATCTTATAGAGAGCCCAGCCGCCGCACTATTTGTTAAAATACGGAAACTTAGAGGGCTGAAACGCTAAAAAAAAAAAAAAATAAACCCATACCTTAAGGGCAGGATTTGAATTTCGGAAAATTGAAGGGGCTAGAAGGTAAGTTTTCCAAACTTATGTGCTCTTGTGGGATTTGTGAAACATGGAGGGGGCAAATCGCAAATGACCTGCCCTTAAGTTTTCTTTTCCACGGTTGATTTTGGTCGCGACTTGGATCTCGCGACTTGCCCTTCTCCCTTCCGTGCCCTAAACCATTGCGCCGCAACTCCTCCCTCGCCCCTCGCGATTGCGTCGTTGCCGGCACAGGAGGCAGCGTCACCGGCTAGAGTATGCGACTGGAATGCCTTTCCCCCTTCTTCGCCGCATACGAGGGAAACACCGACGCCTTCCCCTCACGCGAAGCCCTAAGCGTCGTTTCCGTCACTCTCAGATCGTCGACGCCTGATGGCTCCAGTCTCGCCGATCGTCGGTGCCGCCTCTTCCTTCTTCTCGAGCACCGGCTCACCTAGCCTTTCTGCCGACCTTCGCCGTGCCACCCTCTTGCACGCCTACTCGCGGTCTTTCTTCTCGGCCGAAGCTTGGTCGCTGGTTGCGTTCGGATCAGGGCAGAGGAGTAGCTATTGGCGTAGTTCAGGTAATATTCGGTATTAGTAGATTAGACCCTTGATTAATTGAAGCTTGGTTGATCATCTTGAAATTGGTTTTGTGATTAGGAACCTCTGCCGTGAGGTGTTATATGGATGGGCAGTTTTGAGGTTTGTGTTCTGGGTTGATCAATTGTTGAATTCCTCAATTAAGATTCTAGGTTTGGGATTAGGATGGTTAGAGTTGGATGTGGATTGATCTTGGTTTCCGATTGGTGGTGTGAACCTTAGGTATTGCTGTGTTGTGTATGTTCTTGATTCTGACTGTTGCTGCCGTGAGCTGGATCAGAGGTGAGCTACTGTTTTGTTTGCTAGCCTTTTTGTGGTTGACGAATTGGATTGAAACAGTAGGTTTAGCTCTGTGTGGTCCATGTTTTGGTCATAAATCTTATGTCTAGGAGATTGATCCATTTGAAGCATGCTTTATTTTGGAGAATGAATCCTCCACGGTCAATCCAGTGGACCTGTCTGGATTTGTTGTTGGATTAGAGTTGGGAGACTTTGATCTGAGTTAACATACCACTGTGGTTTAATGTTACGATCTTGGAGGGAATTAGGATTTGGTCCACGAGTTGGATCATGGGTTTGGGTTTGGACTAAATATAAACCTGAACTCAATCTCGATATGGATGAATCATTCGAGTAGGTTTAGTTAAATGGTTACAATGGTCGAGATTAAGCCAGTACGGTTTAGAGATTTAATTGGTTAGCTACTTATTGCTAGGTAGATAACTAAAGTATGTTTTGTCTATGATACAGGACACTCGTCGGTTGTGGAGATCCTGGATGGGGATTTGTTGCGCGCACAGACTATTACATCGGAGGCGGGTAACTCTGACTTATCTCCTAGATAGTCACAGCCTTATATGCTTGATATGCTAGGATTAGCGATAGGGTATTATTTGCGTGTATCTGTTTTCCGTTACTATGATATATATATTAGACCCGATATGTGATACTGATACCCTCTAGGATTTAGGATATGGTGCATAATTGTATGTGATCCTTGCATATCATGTTGATATAGGTGGATTAGATAGTAGATGCTGTTGTGACTGTCGTCATGCATCATCGTGCACCTTGCATCACTATCGACCAGTGGCCCATTGTTGGGTAGGCTAGGTCGACAGTCATACTGACCTTCCCATACGGCCGCTCATGGGTTAGTGGTTGACGGAGTATGGGTAGGATGCCCTGTGCTGCTCCGCTCAAGCACTCATGGGTTAGTGGATCGGAGCGTGGTAGCAGGCAGGGGTCCCTCCTTGAGTTGCCCTAATACCAGGAGATGAGAGAGACTTTTCTCCCCCATATTACATGGGGTAGGTGTAACACTCAGATAGAGATATCCCCCCAGTTCTACGGATGATGACCGGAGGTAGAGAAGGCTACCCGGGTAGGTCATGGGGTAGGGGTGTTACACCGGTAGCATACCGTCTACCCGATCGCTCTATTACCCGGGGTAGGGATGGCTTCCCGGATGGGTCGAGTACGGATGGAGTCACAGCTCTACGCCGGAGGTTGGCTTCCCGCTCAGCTTCCTCCCGTACACTGGTGACGATGTCTGACCGGCGACAGAGGTGACCATGTCATTGCACCATGTGCATACGTATTTCTTTACAATTGCTGTATGTGGTTGTTGCACATGATTTACATGCACATTCAGGAGACCCTTTTTCATGGTCTTGATGACCCTGCATCGCTGGTATGTTTGTTCTACTTCTCGGATTTGCTTTATTTAGTATGGATAGTACCTGTGATATTTTGATAGTTGTATCTCTATTGCTAGCTTAGACTATCTTGCATATATATGAGTTATCAGCTGAGTTCTTTGAACTCACCCCATAGCTCCTTGTTTTTTTTATTTCAGGTTGATCGCCAGGAGGGTCCAGCTGCCAGTCCCATCACCTTGCGTCGAGAGGTTTTCTTGTTTTATAGTTCCTGTATTGGGTGTCGGTACTGTGTTTTTGCTTTATTATCTTCCGCTGTGTTCTTATTCGATTTGGTTGTACTTTTGTGTGCCGTGGAGGCCCTTGTGTCTTTTGACTTTGTTGTTAGTCATACCGGTATGCACGTCTTCCTTGGTTTTGTACGCTAGTTTGGTGTTTTGGTCTGGAGTTTGTGAATTGTCCGCCGGGCGTGGGGGAAACTGGCCGATCCGTATCGGTCGAGCGACTCCTCGGGGCGTGACACTATTTATATGTCTTTCGGTCACGTCATCACTGACTGGCTTCAGTCAGTTGGTATTGATGTGACCAAGGGCAGGACAGTGCCCATGGTTAGACAGGATTGTCGATTGGGAAAATGCACGTTTGCCAAATCTGGCATCATTGTTGGGCCTGACGATCAAAGTTTGGTTTGGAAGGACGGGCGATGTCTTGGCGAGCTTCCTTGGGGCGCACATGTTCAGGTACCAGCAGCTCCGGCTGCACATCAGGAGGCACCCGCCGCTGCTGCTGACTACGACTATGAGCCAGATCCCGACATCCGCTGGCAGGTTTCGGAGCTGGAGCTGGCGATGCAGCATAAGATTCATATCTCTGAGCTCTGGCGCCAAGAGGTCCGGTCTGAGTTCCGGTCCTTCGATCACCGACTCCACGCTTTAGAGTCCGACGTCTCGGGGATCCGGTCCCAACAGCAGACATGGTACGACGAGTGACGCCAGCATACGTTTCCAGGAGCTGCTCCTTCTAGCAGTACTGCACCGGGGTCCTTCATACCAGATGATGACACAACTAATGACCCCATGCAGGCCGATGACCCCCCCCCCCACCCCACCCCCCCGGCCGATGATTGACTGTGGTTGCACTTTGCCTTTGCTCTTGTGGTTGTATCTGACTATTTGATGGATCTGTCCGTTCTGACTATTTGCCTGTTATGACTTTGTGTTGACTTTGACTATGCTTTGATGCGGTGTTATGCATCTGACCATTTGACTGTTTTGGATTCATGATGTGCTTGACTATTTAGTTATGATTTCTTGCTATGATTATCTGACTAGATTTCGCTTTATGATTAATATCATATGTTTATGTTGTTTACCTTCATGATTCATGCTATTTGATTATGATTTCATGCTATGATTTCATATGATGCATATGATTGGTTTATCATGCTCTATATTTATCATATGTGTTCATATACCCTCAAAATTAAATTATATTTTTGTCATTTTGGGAGAACCCCTAGTGTTGAGGGGGAGTATGTTTAAACTTAACAACCAGTCTACACCCTTTTCGGTGTTTGACAAAGGGGGAGAGTGTGGTTTGGTTAAGTTTAGGACTACTACGAGTTTAACTGTTGTAAGGGGAGGATCCTGATTCTCCTACGATTCTGAAATTTGAGACAATTGGATTCAAATTCCTAAACTTAAAATCGGGTTGTCAAACAACAAAAAGGGAGAGATTGTTGATGCAGTCTGACCCTGATTGTTGTTTTGGTGTTGACACCGATTTTAGTTTAGGTTAATGAGATGATTGAGATTAAGTCCTGGTCGGGGAATAGGCACGGAGTTGGATGAAATCCTAGCCTGGAGGGCTAGGTTGGATTGAAATCCTGGCTTGGAGGGCCATGTCCTAGCCTGGAGGGCTAGGATTGGATGAAATCCTGGATTGGAAAGCCAAGTCCTAGCCTGGAGGGTTAGGTGGGATGAAATCCTGGCTTGGAGGGCCAGGTCCTAGCCTGGAGGGCTAGGTTGGAAGAAACCCTGACTTGGAGGGTCAGGTCCTAGCTTGGAGGGCTAGGTTGATGAAATCCTGGCTTGGAGAGCCAGGTCCTAGCTTGGAGGGCTAGGTTGATGAAACCCTGGCTTGGAGGGCCAGGTCCTAACTTGGAGGGCTAGGTTGAAGTCCCGGTGAGTGAGACTGGGCACGGTGTCTTGGTCCGGGGGACTAAGAACGAGTCAGAGAAGGGCTGGAAGCTTGTTCTCGTGACTTAAAGGAGATTTGACCTTGCCTGGATCGGTCTGGTGACCGATCAGGGAAGTTGGCACAATGCTCCCTCATGGATCGGTCTAGTGACTGATCCAGCTGTGACTGATCGGTCAGGTGACCGATCAGGGAGCATACAGTGAGATTGGGAACCTTACTGATCGACTCCTGATCGGTCTGGTGACCGATCAGGAATACTATTCGGATCGTTCTGGTGAACGATCAATTGTCGCAAGGTTCTCACTATAACTGATTAGGCTGAAGCCTGATCGGTCAGGAGGTACTCTGATCGGTCTGCAGACTGATCAGGCCACACCTTGATCAGTCTGGTGACCGATCAGGAGGGTTGGACTGCGAACCTGGAAAGACTTGGATCGGTTTGGTGATCGGTCCTGGAGAAGTCACGATTTCGGGTTTCTCACTGGGACCGATCAAGCTGGAGCCTGATCAGTCTGAGCCCATCCTGATCGGTCTGGTGACCGATCAGGAGTCACTCTAATCGGTCCGGTGACCGATCAGTAGCTGACAACTTTAATTCAAAAGCGCTGTCAGACGTCAAATTGCATACTGATTCGCTACTGATCTCTGCTCCTAACTTCTGATTGTTGATTCTGTATTGATCTGCTGAGCTAATGAGCTGCTAAGTGTGCAGGTAAATCAGGTTTACTCAGGGAGAGTCAAACTGAGGCTTTATCAATAGCAGGTTTGGCTGTTTGCTTCCGCAGGATATAACGTCCTCTGGCGCGAACTGCAACGGCTGAGAAGCTGATGACCTGGGGCTCGACTGGAGGGGATTCAGTGAGTTCAGAGGAGGTCAGGGGTAGCTAGCCTGTTGCAGGTGAGCAGCTGGCGAGCTCCAGAGGAGCGTCTGTGACCTGGCGATGCTGGCGATGCAAAGCAGGTTAAGCTGCGGAGTGGAGAAGGAGCTGGGACAGAACTCTATGTGAACTCTTCTCAACCTGTGTGCTCTTGCGACAACTTTGATCCATCTCTTTGAGCAAGCAACTATGATTCTTGAGCAACATACTGATACTTGAGCACTTGGAAGAAACAAAGAGCTTGGCGAGTCCATCTGCAAGAAGACACAAAGAGCAGGTAGTTCTTGCGTGAGATCTGGGCTGAGTGGAGCTCGGTGAGGAGCTCGCTTGTGTTCTTACTGTCCTAAGTACTCTGTAAGCTTCCTTTGTGTTTCATTGTGCTTAATATCTTCATCCTGTTGAAACACTGTGGAGAGGTTACTCCACCGAGAAGGAGGTTGCATTCTATCCGGATTTTCCGGGGCTTGATTTGCCGACGATCAAGGGATCACCCACCTTAAGGGCACGCCAAGGAGTAGGGGCAAGTTATCCCCGAACCTTGTAAACGATCCTTGTTAGCGTTTTTGGTGCTTTTCATTTCTACAGTTGTACTCTGTTTTGTTTTTGCTTCCGTTGTGCTACTAACCCTAACTGCAGAGAAATCCTAAAAGTGGGAGAGAAGTTTGTGTTTGGCTATATTCACCCCCCCCTCTCTAGCCATCCAAGTTCCAACAAAGGGTATCAGAGCTTGGGGCTCTGTTCAAGCGACTTTACATCCGAGAGCTATCAATAATGGCTTTGAGAGAAGGTTTTAGCACCACTCGACCTCCCTTCTTCGATGGATCAGATTTTCAGTATTGGAGGTTTTAGCACCTACCATAATTTATAATCATTAGAAATTTGGACACCAAAAATACCATCTCCTAGCTCAACTCTAACTATTGATATTAAATTTTGAGAAATCCAAATATCCTAGTTTCATCAGTAGGTTTTGGTGAAAACCCATTGATAGACCTAAAAATCTCTTATTGCAACATAATTTATATTGCAACATAATTTATAATCATTAGAAGTTTGGACACCAAAATTACCATCTCATAGCTCAACTCTAAGTAGAACTATTGATATTTTTATTTAATTTACTTACATATATTTATCCAAGATTATGTTTAGGCCCTCCTTAGGCCTGAACACTTCTTTGTTCAGGCTCTCCTAGCGTGACTTCATACTCTGCGTTTTAATCTGAAATTACGTGTTTTGATAGGTTTTTTTATATATTAATATATTTTTAAAATAAAAAAAAATTGAGTCCACGTCGGGCCTAAATCAAAATATTTCAGGCCCACGCTGGGCCTGAAATCTTTTAATTTCAGGCTCAACGTGGATCCACTCCTAATAGACGCTTTTCTTTATCCATGCATTACTGATTCATAGAACTCTATCCTAAACTTTTCTCATTCTTATGAGTCAGAAACATTGTATTTGATTGCAATATTGAAGAATTCAAAATATATATATAACTCTCAATGGACAAATTGAGAATAAAATGTTGCAATCTAAAAGTTGAGGAAACAAGTGACCATTCTTTTATTTTGTTGGGAGAAAGAAATAGTCTGTGTGGAGTTTCATTGGCCAAGAAGACTTTCCATGGATGGACACACAGGGCCCACGTCTCTTCCTCGTATCTTTCCTTCCTTCTGCCGACAGTATCCCACCGAAATGGCAAGCCACTTGCCAATTTAAGTTTTCCTTCCTCAGTATCATTGGCCAAGAAGACTTTCCATGGATGGACACACATGATTTCAGGCTCACGCTGTCTGAAATCAAATTTTCAAATTTTTTTAATATATTAATATATTTATTAAATATTATTAAATATATTAATTTATATTAATCAAATATAAAAAATTATCTCTTTATATTTTTGAAATCACGTTGGATAAGAGATTTTTTTCACTGAAATATTTTTTCGATTTTTACTTTACGTTTTTAGCCGATTCCATAATATATTATTTTAAAATAAAAAGTCTGAAAAAACATATTCAGACATCTCGGAATTCGTTACTGACAGAGAGAAAGAGAAAGACAGTAGTTAGCGGAAGGGGTATAAGAGAAAGTACATTAAAATGAATACGTCCTTTGATAAAAATAAAATCATAATATACTTTTTGATAAATACTAATTTTTGAATACGTCCTTAAGTCGTTTAAACTTTAAAAGTAGTCTCATGCCTTTTGAAAATTTCAAAAACTTCAATGGCGCCATGAGTTATAGTAACTAATTATTTTTTTCATAGAAAAAATTTATTTATTTTATCTCTTATCTCATGTGCCTAATCGTTGACTAGTACTCCCCAAGCGATAATGGATTGGAAATATTAATTTAATTATTTATATAATATTAAATATATGAAAGATAAGTTTATAAATTAAGATATATAACAACAATGTTCGGAGAAGTATTTCAGTCAAAGAAAATTCTCCAGAACACACAACAAACAATAAGCGTGCAGTGGTTGTGATCTTGTCGGCAGCTCACTTTGGGCCGCCCTCTTTTCTGATTGTTTTGGTTGTCATGTCCCGTATTCAGGATTACTGGTTCAATTGGAAAGTATATGAAATAATGATGATAATAATCTAATGAATCAAAACTCGGTAAAAAATTTTACCATCTCACCGTAGACAGTTAAGTATTTATCGATTTAAATTTTTATTATATTCCTTATCAATGATGTGAGACGATAATAATTAAATGGGCTGTTAAGGTGGCGGTACCACGTATTTTTTGGGTAGCGATAGATCCTCATCATCCCTTGGATACTTCTTACTTTTGTATAAAATGATTAAATAAAATAAAATTATTTCAGCTAATTTTATAATGATATAAGTTAATAAAAGTATAAAATGATTAAATAAAATAAAATTATTTCAGCTAATTTTATAATGATATAAGTTAATACTAATAAGATGTGTGTATACAAAGTCATGTTCTATTTTTTTTTTTTAATAGTATCGTGGTAAAAGGTGATTTATTCATCTCTAGTGTTTTCATCAATTCGTCCTAGAGTCAACATGAAGAAGGTAAATTATAAGAGCTACTAGCTCGAATGTTGTAGTTAGAGCGTGAGGAGGACGGGTATACTAGTTTTGTCAGGTTTTAACACCCAGACTTTATGATGATAATAATTATATATTAACTATCAATTCATCCCATGAGGATATTTTTTTTATAGCATGAACAATGACATGACTTGCTTTATTAGGGTACAATGAACATAAAATAACAAGGTGGAGAGACCATTAGTTGGGAGAAGATGAAGTAGGTGGTCAAGTATAACAAACGAAATGGATCTGCCTTCTAATCACTTCAACTTATGATAAGGTTTGTTAGAGAGGCAACAAACAATTTTCAAGTGTATTAATATATTTATTTATAAATATATGTTATTTATTGTGGGAAACATTGGTTGGATGTATATGCATGGTATATCATATTCTTTAGAAAAATGGCAATTTTACATTGAATACGTTAACTGCCCCAAACCACCGTGCAATGTAACTGTTTTCACATAACTATTTGGAATTATTTAGTAGCATAAAATTAATTAGTACACATGTTAACTCCTCGACAAAATTGACTACAAATTTAGTTTTCTATACGTTAATTGGGTAGAAATTGAGAAAAGAAAAAGTATTATAAATTTAAAAATACTTTAGAAAAAAATATATATAAAATCTTATATAAATAGGTTAAAATAATTCTAAATCTTAAATTGAAAAAGAAAAAGATTAAAGTACTCTAAAAACTATAAATAAATAATTAAAATATATACAATCTAACATCCCCTCAAACTCATGATGTTATAGCTAGAAGCATTGAGAGTTTGTCAAATAAAAAATAAAAGTACGAAGTAGAATGAGTCTTGATAAACATATTAGTTATCTGCAGAAAAGAAGAAGAAGGAACAAAAGACAGTGTGATAGCGCCAAGTAGTAGATGATGACGAGTGAAATGACAATCAATCTCAAAATGTTTCGTTCTCTCATGAAAAATTGTAATGCAAACAATCTGAATGCCACTTTGATTATCACAATGAAGAGTAATAGGTTATCAAAAAAAAATCTCATATCTGCAAGCAACCAACGTAGTCAAACAATCTCATAAGTGGTGATAGTCATGGCATAATACTCAGCTTCTATGGAAGATCTGGAAATAATATCTTGCTTTTTACTCTTCCAAAAGATAAGTGAATATCTAAGAAAAATACAGAAGTCGGTGGTAGACTTACAATCCGTAGAGTCACCTACCCAATCAGCATCAGAGTATGCACACAACTTTAACGAGAAGTAGAAGGGAATAAGAAACTCTGAAACTGAGTTCCCCTAAGATACCAAAAAAATGAAGAACAACATACCAATGAATTATGGTAGGTGGAGTGACAAACTGACTAACCACATGCATAGCATATGTAATATCAAGATGAATTACAGTGAGATAAACTAAGCTTTCCACAACTGTACGATAGAGGTTAGGATCCGGCAAAGGAGAATCATCTAATAGAGAGTACCGAACATTAATCTCATGGGGAGTATCAACTACCTTGTTATCAGTGAGACACGCACGCTCAAATAAATTAACTATATATTTTGACTGAGACAAGAGATAAACTTTTGGAGAAGAGGCGATCTCGACTCCCAGAAAATACTATAGTAAACCCAAGTCTTTCATAGCAAAGCATCGAACTAATTCAAACTTCAAAAACTCAGTTCCATCAAAGTCATCACCAGTAATTATCATGTAACCCATATATAAAGATAAAAGTATACTACCTGCACACGTACACTTGATAAATAAAGTCGAATCATGATTACTAGGATAAAAGCCAAGAGAGATAATCACCGTAGAGAACTTCGCAAACCAAGTATAAGGTGCTTGTTTGAGTCCATAGAGAGCTTTGCGAAGCTTGCAAACTTTACCAGATTGGTAAGCAACTCCAAGAGGAGACATCATATACACTTCTTCTTTAAGATCACCATTAAAGAAGACATTCTTGACATCCATCTGAGATATTTCCATTGATGAATAGAGGTAAAAGCAATTAAGATACGAACAGTGGTCATTTTAGTAATAGGGGCAAAAGTTTCATCATAATCTATATCATACTCCTGAAAGTAACTTTTAGCAATAAGACGAGCTTTATATCATTCGATAGAACTATCAAATTTAGTTTTGATACTATAGACCCAACGAGAACTAATAGCGTATTTTTCTAGTGACAGAGGTACTAGATCCCAAGTATGTATATGATGTATAGCAGTTAATTTCTTGTCCATAGTATTCTGCCAAAGTGAGTTATCAACAACTTCTCTATAGGACAAAGGCTTAGAAAGATGATGAATAGAGGTGACAAAAAAGCAAAAAAACTAGAATAACAAGAATAAGCAAAATCAAGTAGTTTAGTAGACTTATGAGGACATGTAGACCGATGAATAAGATTATCTATAATCTGACCAAGTGATGGAACAGTTGCTGGAGGGGAAGGGAGAGGAGGAGACATCTCAAGATTTTCAGATTCAATGGAGCTATCATGAGGAAGAGTAGGTGTGGGAGAGGCTTCATCGATGTTAGTACTGAAGACATGAATGCGAATAAGATCTACATGTGGCATGTTATGTGATAGAGGATGTATGGAGAAGAAAGGAATATGCTCAAGAAATACAACATGACGAGAGACATATAATTTTTTACTAACTGGATTAAAACAACGATATCCTTTTTGATCAACACCATAACTAAAAAAGACACACAAAGCAGACTTAAAGGACAACTTATCACGCTTGACGTGTAGTTGCAGAACAAAACATGTACAACCAACCAAAAGCATGTAAAGATAAATAATCATTAGCACGACCATACAATTTTTGAAAAGGAGACAAATTTGAATTTTGAGAAGTTGGAATCCTATTAATTATATAACGGTAAGAACTACTTCTCCCCAAAAGACACTAGGAACATTTGCAGACAATAAGAATGAGCGAGCTGTCTCAACAAGATGTGTATGTTTTCTCTCCGCAACCCAATTCTGTTCAGGTGTTTCCCGACATGAGGTTTGATGTATAGTACCTTCTGATACAAGTAAACAAGAAAAAGCATTGGAAGTATGTTCACCCCCTAAATCATAACGAAAACACTTCATAACGGCTGAATGTTGAGTTTTGTTTGTTAGGATGTATACTAAAAGCCTTGCCTTTTCTGTATGGGTATCCACATTTTGAAAGAGAATCACAACAACACTGATGGATGTTTATATTAGTATGTGCATAACCGTCTGATACTTTGCATTGTAGATAACATGGTGTATGGTGACACACAGAATATCATATTATCAGTCCCTTGCAGAGTATAAGTAGAGACTCACAACCGAGATGGAGTTGGACAAACCATCGGGATGGTTGTAGTGTAATTAGGTGTGGTTTGTCTAGACCATAGAATTACACTAGTGTGCTTTGTGTGCATTGAGCAGGACTAAAATAGAGGTGATCCAATTTGTACTGACTTTATAATTGGATCGAACCTCGATTTATTATGGGGTATAATCTCTAAATCCCGATATAATAACGGGCATATGTACTTAGTATTTTATTTCTTTGATTTACCAATGGGCGAGATTTATTCTGCTAAATCGATAGGCTTGGTAAGTTGGAAAATAATATTATTTACATGGTGTGTCGTTAATTATTGACGGAATTCGTGCCCTGGTGAGTCAGGATGATGATGTCTCCTTAATGAGGTCATAAGGTTCATCATATTAAACCCTGCAGGTGGATTTGATTCAATATGATGATAAGGATGAGTGGTACTAGTCAAGGAGTAAGAAGTTGATTAATTAAAATTATCTGTAATCTAAATTAATCGACAGACATTCGATATCTTAAACACGGGGAGATGGATGTACTCATAATAGGTGGAGCCCATATGAAAATATCGGGGTTGGTAAGGAAGTTCAATGGAGATCCTTTATTGGAATGGATCTTCATTAATGGATCGGATTTGGATCCATTAGCTGGCCAAAACCCAACTCCTCCTCTTGGTCCCTACCTTAGCCCTATATATACCCCATGGGATCAAGAAACTAAGGCTTAATCCAATTGATCACCACAACCCAAGGCTTCTCTCCTCTCCCTCACATTCTCTCTCCTAGGGCACCCGGCGCAAGAGAGGAGTTCATCCTCTTCTCTTCTTTTTCCTCTCTTCTTCTTCACCCTTGGTGCTCGGTGAACACAGGGACGAGGAGGAACCTCCTCCTTCTGTGGCTCGGCAAGAGGAAGGAGGGAAGGTGGTCGGGCGGCTTGGAGAAGAAGAGAAATACCTTGTGGCCGACGACGCCGCAAGCTAGGGGAGGAGGAGGATTTTCCGGCCGGTTGGGTAAGGAAGAAGGACCTTTCTCTCCTTCTTCCTCTTCTTCATCTTCCTCTCAAGGGTTGCTGTGTGGCCGGCGGGGCTTGGGTGGCTCTCGGTGGCCGGTGGCGCAAAGGGAGAGGGAGGAGTGGCCGGCGACTAAATCCTAGGTTTAGGGTTTGATTGGCAAGTGAAGAAGGTGATTAATTGGAGCCCTTGGTAATTCCGGATCTCGGTAGCTCGTCTCCCACAAGACGTCCGAGAGGGAAGGGACATAAGGTAGAAGACTATGAGGTAAAGGAAGGTATAAATTTCTTCCTTGGCTCCTTTGATTTCGTCTTATCATTTTATGTGTGTGTTAATTAATTATTATATTCTTGATTATATGATAATCATTGTTAATAATTAATTAATTGGACCCCGATAATAAACACAAAAATAGGCGATCCACTCGCCGCCTTTTCCGCGGTCGATCGGTTAGGCGAATTACAAGGCTCGATCTTTAAGATTGGCCAAGTTGTAATTCGAATCGATCGATACGATGACGAGATGGTTGTTTGGGAGACGGGACTCCATTCGGATTAATTTTAATCCGTAGACATGGAGAGGTCTCTCAAGGATGACCAAGTATTCGTTTAGGAAGCTCGCCAAGCCATACCCATCAATTGGTATCAGAGTTGAGGTTTCCGATTTTGTGTGTTTAGGATTCGGTTAATTTTTTTGTTCATTATCATATATTTTATTTTTGCAGGATAATATGTGGATGTGCGTAGGCTTACTCTTTGTTGCAGGCACTAGATTCCAACTTATCATGGCTTAAATAATAGTTATGTGATTGATTGTGCATTTTTGTAATTAATTAAATCCTCGGAGTTAACGAGGCTAGATAGGTATTTAATTTTTGTAATTAAATACGGCACGTGTTTAGTCGAGCTTTTTATTTGCTTTTGATCTAGATATTATGTACACTCCTTCGTGGAGTATAGGATCGATGGATGTAAATAATTATCTAGTCATCTCGGTTCGGAGATCCCTTCAATGGCGGCTTGCGCATGGTGTAGGAAGGAGCGGACGAGGTGACGACACGACTGGAGGCGCATTGGAGACCAAGGCCTTGATAGTTAGAAAAATCTAGGATTTTTCTTATTTGTTGCTTTAGTTATGTGTTTGTTGTGTGTGTGCATGAAAATTCCTTAAATTAAATAACTAAGTGGGAGAGGGACCCTAAGGGTCCCGTTGCCTCCATTACAAGCTGCAAGTGATGCGAACAAGCCCGCGCGTCGGCTCTGAGTGTCTTCCTCCACAACGGATAGGCTTGTTCTGCGGATCACTGGGTTAGAAAAGATTATAGAAAGTTATTAAAGAGCGTGTGATTTTCCCCAACGGAAGACACATAATCAGAAATAATTTTTTTAGTGTCGTGTAATGGTGAACACTTAGATGCAAATATTAGTATCCTCCCCAATGGAGTCACTGCTATTATTTGTAGGGACGAAGTGAACCATATTAATTTTATTTGTGAAAAAGTTAGGTTGACAAGATAATAAAATTAATGGGTAAAACCTCCTCTAACGAATGTAGAATTCGTATACGTCCACACTAACGTGGCATGCGAATTTCTCGGTGTTTTGAGATGTTGGTTCATTTCGAAATTTATTGTTTGAGGAATCAATTTATTTTCAAAATCTAAAGATGTGATTGTTGTGATTCTCAGGTAGTTTCAAAATGACCTTTAACCCACTAGCGACCATACTTAAGGAGAACAAACTTACTGGCCCCAATTACATAGATTGGAAAAGAAACATGGACATTATCCTTACTGCTGAAGAGTACAAATATGTGCTCTTTGAGGAGTGTCCTTAAAAGCCTGGCGAGAACTCTGGTGAAGAGCAGAGGGAGCGCTATAAGAAGTGGGTCAAGGCAGATGAGATGGCGCGGTGCTACATTCTGGCATCTATGTCGAATGTATTGCAACATCAGCATTAGGTCACGCCCATTGCTTATGATATTATACTGAACCTCAAGGAGCTCTTCGGGCCGCAGGGTCGGGCCGCTAGGCAGGTTGCGATGAAGAACTTGATGATGACTACCATGGTCGAAGGGACACCCGTGAGGGATCATGTCCTTAAGATGATGACCCACCTCAATGAGATTGAGGTACTTGGAGCAAAGATCGATGGGGAAACCTAGGTTGATATCATACTCCAATCTCTACCTAGGAGTTTTGAGCAGTTCCGGCTCAACTATAATATGAACAAACGTAAATATACGTTGGGGGAACTGCTGGGAGAACTCCAGGCGGCAGAAGGGATTTTTCGTCAAAGTTCTCAGGCCTTGGTTACTCAGAGGGTTTCTACTTCTGTGTCGAAAGGCAGGAAGAAGAAGAAACAAGGTGGGTACAAGAAGGCAGCAGAATCGTAGGGACCTCGGACTGACATGAAGAAGCCAAGAGGCAAGTGCTTCACGTGCAAACAAACTGGACATTGGAAGGTGAACTATCCCCGTCGTCAAGACAAAGGTATTTCTTCATGTTTAGTCGCTGAAACATGTTTAGCGGTGTTATCTACCGGTACCTAGTGCGTAGATACGGGAGCCACTGATCATGTCTGCAACTCTTTGCAGGGGTTCCAGGAAACCCGACGACTAACTAATGAAAAGATTACTGTCTACATGAGATATGCTACGGAGGTGACGACTATTGCAGTGGGAGTTATTTATTTGTCTTTAGATAGGAAAATAAAATTTTGGTTTTAAGAATATTGCTTTTATGTACCTAATTTTTAGAAAGAACTCTGGTTCAGTTTTTGAAATAATGGATATTCTATTATTTTTTGTTATGAAAAGTGGAATAGAAAGATTATCTGTTTGGGAACATGGATAAACAATTTGTGTATTTTAGAACCAAAATCTCCCACGATGTAAATAGTAGATAATAGCTCATCATCTAACCAAAATAAGAGAAAGGTTCCTTCCGAGATGAACCAAGCATATCTTTGGCGTCTAAGACTTGGTGTTATTAACCTTAGTAGGATTCAAAGGTTGAAAGTCAATGGGCCCTTGGTGTAACGCCCCAAAATTTCCATTTTTAGTTCTTAAAGTCCTTAGAATTATTTAAAAATGGTCTAGACATATTCTAGATATTTTTAGGGATTTTTAGAATATTTTTATGGAATTTTCCGAGTCCGTTTAGTATAAAAAAAAAGAAGAAAGGAAAAAAAAATAAAAAGGAAAAACCACTTAAGGGCAGCCGGAGTTCGAACCCGCCACCAGCACGATACCAGAAACGCACGCGACCAGCTGGGCTAGGGTATCAAGCACAGCAAAGGAAGGAGAGACCTATATTTAAGGTGTAGTTAGGTTAATCCGCCCCATAAGTATAAATAGGTAATTAAAGAGAGAAGTTTTATTTTCTCTCCTCTCCAAACCCTCACGCCGACCCCTCCTCTTCTGGGCGAAACTACACCAAGCTCTAGGGGGCCGGTCAAGGCTCTTCTCCAAGAGATCTTCTAATATTTGGAATCCCCGCGACGAGAGGAACGCGTAGGTGCGAAGAATTCTCCGAGATCTCAAGTTTCTTCCGAGTCCTAGACGTCAATCTTGGTTGTAAGTCCAAGATATCAATGTAAGTACTGCTCACCTGCAGTAAGAGGCGGTTTTTCCGCAAGAATTTCCCTTAAAAGTTTTTAAAAGAGATATTTCCTTTTTTTTTAGTTTTTGCATGTGATCTTAGTTCATTATATGCTTGTATAAGTTTGATAAAGCACCCTATGTGAGATTAGGGGCTAAGAAAGTTATGAGAAAAGAAAAGAGAAGATAAAGATAAGAAAAGAAAAGGCCAAGGCCTTAAGAAATCCCCAAAAGTCAAGACTTAGGGATTTTAGCACGCAAGGTGCTCGAGAAAATGCCAAGGCATTTACAGATAAGAAAGAAAAGAAAGAAAAGCTATTTTATTTTCTAAGGCCAGTACCCGGCGTCCAAGGGCGTCGTTAAAGAAATCCAGGTGTCCAATTCCAAGGTCTTGGCTCTGGTAGACCAAGGTCTGCTCTATTAGGATTGGTGGCTCGCTACCCCAACCTTTTAGGGAACGCGCATGAGATGGTACTTACGTCTTCAGTGGATCCAAGTGATTATTATTTTCAAGTATATGCTTTAGCAAAGTTTCTAAAGTTTAAGAAAGTTTTCAAAAAGTTAAAGAATAGCTAAAGTTTCAAGTTGAGCCAAGAAAAGTAAATTGAGATTTATTATTGCTTGAGTATGCATGTTTTGAGTTATACATGTTCTTAGTTTTCTTTCAAGCATATTAGTATCTCATATGATGTTCAGTTTGATCTAGAAGCATGTTTGCATATTTCGAGTTTTTGTGAGCTAGATAGTACTTACTAAGCTTTTTGCTTACTAGTTGCATTTCCTCTTATTGCAGATAAAGGTAAAGGCAAGCAATTCTGAAGGAAGACGACGAGGCGGTGCTGAGTAGAGTGTGTGTGGTGGCTGAGTATGGAGAGATCTTTGGCACGAGACAATTTAGTTATTTAATTCACAATGTTATAGTACATTTGAATTTCAAGTTCTTGCTTTATGGAGTTTAGCGAACATTTAAGTTTTGGATAGTTTTACATGTTCAAATGCTTAGAGTAAAGATTTCATGTCATTTCATTTAGCTTATATATTCTTATGTTTGCATTGGATGAGTAGAAATGTGAGTAGATGGAGATATTGATACTTTGTTAGAAAATAGACGCATGTGCCAAGATAGTATCAAATTCTCTTTGAATTAAGTTTTATTGCTTATAAATGTTTAGAAAAGTTGCATCCACATTTTATAATGCTTTAGCAGGGTTATAGAACATGCATTTGGAGTTATGAGTACATAGGAATCAAGATTGGTACAAACTTTAGTGTTAAAGTTCATATATCTTGAATAGTTTATTTTCCTCCGCAAAAGTCCAAATTTCAAGTTTATGGATTCGTTTTGATTGGCTAAACTCATTTGAAAACTGTCATAGAGTGTAGAAATGGTGTCATGATTCCATATGGCTCGAAATTATAGGTTTGGAGGAGCTGAGAAGCAACTGCCGAAACCTGAGTTTTCTGATTTCAGGCGTATCAGTCGACTGATACCGTATCAGTCGACTGATACCTGCAGTTTGAGTTGGGCGAGGCAAGCTTCAATGTTTATCATCTTGCGAGCTTTTGAGATAGAAGGGTGATATGTTATTATGCATGATTGCTTAAGTTAGAATATAATTGTTAGATGAATTTAAAAGTTAAAAAAAAAGATTTCCGCATTTTTAGTCATGCAAAAGAGTTGAGAAGTAGAGAAAAGTAACGATCCGTCTAAGGTAGAAGAAGGCGGGTCGCTACACTTGGATTCGTTGGTGGTGGAAAACTTCCCAACCTTTGAATCTTGCTTGGAAGGTAAAATGACCATGAGGCGTTTCAAGGTCGTGGGGTATAGAGCCAAAGATGTATTAGAGTTGATTTATTCTGATTTGTGTAGGTCCTTAGTCTATCCAGGATAGAGGTAGCCTTGAATACTTCGTCTATTTTATGGACGATTATTCAAGGTATATGTACATTTACTTGGTGCACCGCAAGTCTAAATACTTTAATGAGATCAAAGAATTCAAGGCTGATGCGGAGAAGCATCAAAGTGAAAGTATCAAGACACTACGATTGGATCGTGGTAACGAGTACCTCTTGGGGAGAGTTTAGGACTTATTTATCAGAAGGCTGGGATTTATTCCCAATTCACTGCACCCGGTACACCCCAACATAACGGTGCAGCAGAGCGAAGGAAAAGGTCACTTATGAAAATGGTTAGGTTAATGATGAGCTACTCCGAGTTGCCGGATTCATTCTAGGGATATGCTTTGGAAACGGCAGCATACATACTTAATACCATCTAGGTCAGTACCTTTTACTCCCATAGAAGTGTGGACTGGGTGAAAGCCTAGTCTAAGACATATTCGGATTTGGGGTAGCTCAGCACATGTGCTAAGAGAGGATACTGATAAGTTGGAATCTCATGCGCTTGTTCGTAGGCTATCCTAGGGGAACGAAAGCTGGTTCTATAGTCCTAAGGTTTATAGGGTAACCGTTGGTACGAATACCTGACTCTTTGAGAAGGACTATGTGATGAACCACAAGCCCATGGAGTAAAAATTATTCTTGAGGAATTAAGAGGAGACATTCTGACCTTAGTACCAACTGTACAAGAGGATATACCATAAGTTACTACACCGCGTGTCATAAAAGATACACAGGTGGTACCTCGTCGTAGTGGGAGGGTTATTAGCCATCCTGAAAGATTCATGTTCTTGGGAGAGTCTTCGGACTTGGTCCCTGGCGAACATGAATCGGATCCCTAGACCCATGACGAGGAACATTCGCTTTGAAGAGATAATTCAGTCATATGGATTTGTGCAAAAGTCGAATATGATTTGTGTATGTAAGAAATGTGACGATAACGTAGTGGTATTCTTGTACTATACGTAAATAATATTTTGTTGATTGACAACAATAACAAAGTATTATTAGACGTAAGGGTATGGTTGTCCAAATAGTTGATATGAAGGACTTAGGAGAAGCAGGACACATCCTTGGGGATCAAAGTTCTAAGAGATCACCAGAGAAGGATGTTGTGCTTATCCCAAGCTTCATACAAAGACACTGTCCTAACTCATTTTAGCATGGAAACCTCCAAGAAAGGTTTTGTACTTTTCAGTTGTGAAGCTACTCTATCTAAGGTGATGTGTCTTTAATACATCAAAAGTGATAGAGCAGGTGAAGGTGGTTCCTTATGCATCGACTGAAGGAAGCCTCATGTATGCTAAAAACGAGACCGGATATCTGCTTTGCCGTGGGCATGGTTAGCAGATATCAGAGTAACCCAGGTCAAGGAAATTGGATTACAGTAAAAGCATATATTAGTGTCTGAGAAGGACTAAGGATTATATGCTAGCACTACAAGAAAAATGACCTATTGTGATATTTATTTTATGACACTTAATACTAAATGTCATTATAAACTAATTATAATGACACTTATTAAAACAGATTAATTTTATAAATAAAATATCTAATTAACCCTTTTATCATGACACATTTTAAAATGTCCTTATAAATCTAAATATTTTTTTTATTAAAATACATTATATATTTAATTTGTTTAATTAAAATTTTCAATTAACCGCGCGAACGAAACCTGCTCCTTCCGATCCCTCTAAAAAAATTACAGCGTCGATACTCCAAATCGCCTAAATCGCACCGCGCGAACCTTAACGCGCGTCGCCCCTCCTTTTCATCTCCACCCTCACGCGCGAACCCTAATCTTTCTTTCTCCCTCGCTCCCTGCTCGATCACCCCTCCACCTACGCGAGTGCCTCCAACCAGCGCACCTCCACCAGCGTGCCCTCACTCCCTGCTCGATCGACCCTCCCCCTACGTGAGCGCCCGAAGGATCGAGATGGGTTCCGGAGATCCATCGATTGATGATGGAATAGAGGATTGGTTTATAAAGACAAAGCAGTTGCATTCATCACGCCGCCACTCTGTTTTTTTCCTCTCGGTCTCTCGCTTTCTCTCTTTTCCTTTCGGTCTCTCGCTTACCCTCTTGGCATGCATCACACATCTTGGTCTTCTCATACATGATCATGGGAAGCCCCTACTTGGCAGACTAATTGCTCCCTGTGGGTTATACGGATACAGACTTCAAATCAGATAGGGGCAAAATTAAATATTCCTAAGGGTTATGTGTTTACTTTAGGAGGTGGAACCATAGTTTGGATGAGTGTCACGCAGCGGCTGCGTGGCAGACTCCACCATAGAAGTTGAGTATATGGCAGTCTCTGAGGCAGCCGAAGGATGCTATATAGTTCAGGAACCTTAAGATGGATTTAGATGTGATTCCTGGTTTGCCCAGAGCTATCACATTATGTTGTGATAATAATGGTGTAGTTGTAAACTCGAAGGAACCACGAGCCCATAAGGCGAGTAAACACATAGAGCGCAAGTACCACCCAGGAGAGGAAAAGCTGTTGTTGCCTAGATTACATCAGAGAACAACCTGAGAGATCTTTCCACTGAGACCTTGATAGCGAGAGCTTTTAGGCATGTGGTGGATCAGACAGTCAGATGTATGACATTTTGAAGACAACAAAGTCTTTGAGTATAAGTGGGAGATTATTAGGATGTATACTAAAAGTCTTGCCTTTTCTGTATGGACATCCACATTTTGAAAGAGAATTACAACAACACTGATGCATGTTTATATTAGTATGTGCATAACCATCTGATACTTTGCATTGTAGATAACATGGTGTGTGGTGACACACAGAAGATCATGTTATCAGTCCCTTACAGAGTATAAGTAGAGACTCACAACCGAGATGGAGTTGGACAAACCATCGAGATGGTTGTAATGTAATTAGGTGTGGTTTGTCTTGACCATAGAATTACACTAGTGTGCTTTGTGTGCATTGAGCAGGACCAAAATAAAGGCGATCCAATTTGTACTGACTTTATAATTGGATTGAACCTCGGTTTATTATGGAGTACAATCTCTAAATCCCGATATAATAACGGGCACGTGTACTTAGTAATTTATTTCTTTGATTTACCAATTGGCGAGATTTATTCTGCTAAATCGATAGGCCCGGTAAGTTGGGAAATAATATTATTTACATGGTGTGTCGTTGATTATTGACGGAATCCATGTCCTAGTGAGTCGGGATGATGATGCCCCATTGATGAGCTCATAAGGTTCATCATGTTAAACCCTGCAGGTAGATTTGATCCAATATGATAATAAGGATGAGTTGTACTAGTCAAGGAGTAAGAAGTTGATTAATTAAAATTGTCAGTAATCTAAATTAATCGACGAACATTCGATATCTTAAACACGGGGAGATGGATGTACTCATAATAGGTGGAGTTCATATGGAAATATGAGGGTTGGTGAGGAAGTTCAATGGAGATTCTTTAGCGGAATGAATCTTCATTAATGGATCGGATTTGGATCCATTAACGGGCCAAGACCCAACTCCTCCTCTTGGTCCCTACCTTAGCCATATATATACCCCATGAGATCAGAAACCAAGGCTTAATCCAATTGATCACCACAACCCAAGGCTTCTCTCCTCTCCCTCACATTCTCTCTCCTAGGGCACCCGACGCAAGAGAGGAGTTCATCCTCTTCTCTTCTTTTCCCTCTCTTCTTCTTCACCCTTGGTTCTCGGCGAACACAGGGACAAGGAGGAGGAACCTCCTCCTTCTGTGGCTCGATAAGAGGAGGGAGGGAAGGTGGTCGGGCAGCTTGGAGAAGAAGAGAAATACCTTGTGGTCGGTGGCGCCGCAAACTAGGGGAGGAGGAGGATTTTTCGGCCGGTTGGCCGCAAACTAGGGTTTGATTGGCAAGTGAAGAAGGTGATTAATTGGAGCCCTTGGTGATTTCGGATCTTGGTAGCTCATCGCCCACATGACGTCTGAGAGGGAAGAGACATAAGGTAGAAGACTACTAGGTAAAGGAAGGTATAAATTTCTTCCTTGGCTCCTTTGATTTCGTCTTATCATATTTTGTGTGTGTTAATTAATTATTATATTCTTGATTATATGATAATCATTGTTAATAATTAATTAATTGGATCCCTATAATAAACACAAAAATCGGCGATCCACTCGTCTTTTTCGCGGTCAATCGGTTAGGCAAATTACAAGGCTCGATCTTTGAGATTGGCCAAGTTGTAATTCGAATCGATCGATACGATGACGAGATGGTTATTTGGGAGACGAGTCTCTATTCGGATTAATTTTAATCCGTAGATATGGAGAGGTCTCTCAAGGACGACCAAGTATTCGTTTAGGAAGCCCGCCAAGCCATACTAATCATTGACAAGAGTTTTAAAAACGTTGAAGATGGTAAGATAATCAGATCTATATTTCATAAGATAAACTCAAGCATAACGAATACAATCATCAATAAAAAAACATAGTATCTTGATCTCCTTTGTTGCAATAGGAGAAGGCCCTCATATATCGGAATGCACAAGATCAAAAGGATTAAAAGAGAAAGATAGACTTTTATTGAAAGGTAATGTAGAGAATTTTGCCAGTTTACGACCACTACAAAATATCATGACTTTTAAAATGTCCTAATACTCCAGATGAAGCTAAAAATTATAAACGGGACATTGAAACATTACCTAGACGAGTATACCATAAATAGAAATTAGAAAAAGAACGACTCAACCGAAAAGATGATAGATCGACACCAAAGCTGCAACACCTGGTACTTGGAGCTGATCCAAGACATAGAGTCCCCCTTGCCTATAGCCTGTCCCAATCACTTTTTGAGATCGCGGGTCATACACATAACAATTGGATGAAGAGAAAAAGAATACATATCCAGACTCACACAGTTAACTAATAGAAACAAGATTAGGTGTAAGACTAAGAATATAATAGACATCAAAAAAGATAAGCAAGTTGTAACAATAAAATCAATATATATTAATAGTATTGAAATACCATCAGCAGTCACAATTGATAAAGATGAGTTAGGAGAAAAGAGATAAAAGATGACAGACTAGGTGCATATGATGAGATGCTCTAGAATCTAACATTACAAGGAAGAAGATATACCTGATATACCAGAAGATGACAAACCCATATGAGAAAAATCAGACATTGCAGAGGACTGTGAAGCAAGAAACTGTTGAAACTGCTCAAGTATATATATGGATCTAAAGAGGCGGCAACCACTGTATTACTAGATTGAGGTAGTCGATTATCAGATTTCCATGAAAAATTTTGATGTAGCGCTGATAGTTGTTGAGGTTGTTGTTGCTAATACTACTGCTGGGGTCGTCGTTTGCCTTTGTTCAATAATAATTAGCACTGAGATTTCCAATGTCTTTTGCTTTTGCAATAAGCACATTCATTATTAGAAACTTTTAAAGTCGATTTCTATTTTATTTATAAGGTGGAGGTCGCTGTAGTGTTGCAAAAACTGATGGCGTAGATGGTGCAATAGTTCTTTTATCAACTTGAAACTTAAGACGAATCTCCTCTGTAAGCAATTTATATACTACTAAATCTACGGAAGGGAGAGAATTACGAAGCAAAATTATTCCACGCAATCCTTCAAAATCATCACGAAGAGTCATCAAGAATTTGAACAGACGTCGTTCTTCTCTACAAGTGATATAAGCTGGAAATACTCGTAATTCTGATGATTTATAAGTGTCAGCTGGTCCCATAATTCTGACATGGCAGAATAAAAATCTTGGATACTCATATCTTACTGTCGAAGTGTGCGGATATCTGCTTCTAATTGATATTATTTTACAAAGTTAGACTACGTGTATAATCTTGCCAGATGATCCCAAACCTCTTTGACAATCTTATACTTAGCCAACTGAGCACCAATAGAGTATGTAACAGAATTATTGATTCACGTAATAATCTTCGCATTATCGGTCTCCCAACCATCGACTTTGCATAATCAACAACATTGTTATCCATAGATTTATCTCGTACACCGCGATCCAATCCGCGAAAGCTGTGGATTAAATTAACGGTCATTCAATCGAATAATCAAAGTCACGAAGAACCTTGCTCTGATATCATGTAGAAATTGAAAAATGAAAAGTAATCATTTTGATAAATCCAAAAATATTTTAGAAAAAAATACAAAACCTTATATAAATGGGTTAAGAAATCCTAAACTGAAAAAAAAGACTAAAATACCCTAAAAATTATAAATAAATAATTAAGATATATACAATCTAACCAATTCAAACATAAATAATATAATAATCAATAAGTTTTTCCATTTTCAAATTATCTATGAAATAATAAAAGTAAAAAAATATAAATTTTATATGTTAAAATAATATTTTGCATAAATTATAAAAACAACAATTTTAAAAATAAAGAAATTTTTAAATAAAAAACTTCACACTGCTAGTTCTTATGAAACATGCTACGGGCTTTTATTTTCGAAGAAAAAGAGATTTCACAAAAAGAAGCCAAAAAAAAAAAAAGTGAAGTAAAAATTTTGATTCCTTGCTATTTCCTGTCCTCTTAATTAAACTACTTATTAATTGGAAAGCTTCCCGATATGATTGACACTTCTCCTAATATGCAAATGATTTAGTGGCTACTAATTTTTTGGGAGAGATATGTAATCTAATTTATGTTTATTCATTTGATAATCTAAAAGCTTATTGAAAGGTATTATGAAGTAAAGATATTTTGCCCCATTTTTGTTCTTATTTTATATATAGAGAGAGATAGAATAGGATTGATTTCACAAAATAAGAAAATAAATATTATATATATCATGAAGAGTACTAACCATCTAGTTACATACAAGTTTTAGCAGACGTGGGTGAGAAGATCATACATATCTTACAAAATGAAGAGGAGTAAGAGCATAAACTTTAGTTCTGACATTTACTCACGACGACAATCAGCTCCCGGATGACAAAAAGTCGGTGGACTGTGTAGTCAACTCTGAACCTGTAAATAAATGGAAAACAGCCATAAATACTATATATGTCTAAATCTATAATCTCTAAACTCTAAGGACAGTAAGATAAAGAGCTAACTTTGCAAACCAAAGCTCATCTAAAATTGGTCATATGAGCAAATAACAATGAGATTTTGTTAATAGGAAAATTCTGTAAACTAGGTCATTGATGATGGTAGAGGTAACATGCATTAAATTAATCCATTTACATAAAAAAAAACAGGTGGAAATTCTTGCATCTCTGCAGAATAAAGCTTGTTAACTTTCATATGTAATTCAAGTCTCTCAGAAGAGCCTTGCACAGATTATTTTAATCAAACAACTAAAACTGGCTTTATTCATAGATTGCTTTGTCAGAACATGTTAATGGACAGTTGCCAGATCCAAATCTCTATATTACCATAATTAAAGCGGATCGATTTCTTAATGCTAGATGTGATTCGTGCGGCTATCCAAAATTGTTATTGCATTATATCATCAGGGCAATTTTATTCTGTAACATCGTACAGTATACAGACCACCATTTACTAAGTACTATGTTAGGAGGGCTGCTATCACAGGACCCTCCAACCTCAGATGATGTGCCAAGACAGCAGATCTCAGACACATCAGAAAGACAGTAAGATCCAAGGCAAGAAGATGCATCCGTAGCATGGGGAGATGAAAGTGGGTGCTTAATCAAAGATACTGGAAAATTGTAGAAGGAAAGACGATAGAAATGGTTATTATTGTATTTCCATCTCAAAATCAGTCTGATGGCCAAAGATAGTGAATAATTATAGAGGGAAAGGCAGATGTTGTACATATGGATATAATGTGGTTGTTATCAATTTTCCAACCCATAACTTGGTTATTGATATCTTGAGTTCTCTATTGGAACAAGCATTGCAGTGCCAGAGGAAGGTTGGAAATCGATAAGGACTCAATAAGAAACCTCGCCGAGGGATCATCCAACATCCTTCATACAGAGACTTGATTGTCATCGTCTTATCCCAATCTGACACCGAAAGACCTAAATTAAACATAACAGTTATTATAAAGTTACAAATCCCACAAAAGCATATGGCTCAATACCACTCCATAAACTAGCATGTACTAACCAATGCAATTCTAATGGCATATTTTCTGAAGTTGAAGCATGATGTTGACGAGCAAATAAATTAATTGATGATACACGTTACCAGCCAAGATTTAAAAACATGTATAAACTAGTAAACATTTCTAAAGGATCATAATGTACAACCTGATATGAATGGTACATATTGATCTGATGAGTAAAAAACACTTGGACGACGCAATTTTACATGCTTTGTGTGTGCATCAGACAATCTTCCTAGTGTGCTACTTCCTGCTTGCACTGGCAGATATAATACCAACAGGTGCTTCATTAGCTACTGTCCAATCTGTAGTAATTTGTTTATATATATGTATATATATAACTTTGCCATTGGATAAAAAAAAATTATGCTGTTCTTTTACTCCAATTGTTCTGCTCAAATTCTCCCCTCATCTACAATCCAGCGAATGCCAACTCTAGTCTTCTATTGACTCTGCTTTATTATGCCTTGCTATTGCTCCAATGGTTTTAGGTATGTCTTTTATCATATTTTTAGTTTCTTGGCGCTGGATTTCATCTCAGCAAGAAGATTTTATTCTCCACTTTTTCTCGTCGCCCAGAGATGCATATTTTCATTGTCGATGGTACTCAAATTCTCTTTTAATCATGCAAAGAATCAATTCACACCCTTGCTCCTCGCACTAAATAATGTTTGTAGTCTTGTAGGTATGCTATTTCACTTCAATTTTCTATAAATTATCTCACCAAATTATTTACTACTTTCTGATCTTCTTACAGTATTACTTAGGTATGCAAACAGCGATGATGGCTGGAAGTGGAACTTTAAAGAACACCAGATTCCAATGGATAAGAATTTACCATTGTTAAAAGAAAACTTTCTTAAATTCACAACATACCTCAAGATTGCTCATCTACAATTCTTGAGCATCACATATGAAGAAATACAATAAGGAGACACTAAAGCCAGGTTCATGTGTAGGATAAATCACTAGACCAAATATATGAATTGGAGGTGTTGCTCATTCCAGACTCTAAAGTTTCACTTTCAGTATGCTATGTAAGATAACCCAAATTATTTTGGGGGAAAAACTCAGCATTAATGAAAATAGAAATAAGAAACTCATCGAAATTAGTCAAAATAAATAAAAATGAAACCTCCAATAAAACAATCAGATTTAATTGAAACCTGAAAGCATTTCTTAGAATACAGTACAAGATAAACATATATAATTATTACTGAGAGACACGTGAATGTGAAAATTGAGAAATGTAACCTGAGGTTTCGCACCAAAATCAAAACAAAAATGGAGAACAAATTCAAGAACCAAAGAGAACCGGAAAGGTACATGACTAATTTCAAAAGTGGAAAGTCAAAGGAATGAAATAATTAATAAATGATCACAAGAGAAAGAAAAATCTTTAGGGTTAGAAAAAATGCTGAAGCCCACCTATTCATCTACTTGTATAAAAGCTTGGATTAGTCAATAACTAATCATTAAACAATCAAATCAAACCTATGATTGACGGGATAAACTGGAGAAGCAAGCTTCTTCGATCTTTCTCTAGGACAAAAATATATGATTTTGGTGGACGTTCAGTACAGAACAATTAAAACTGTAATGACAACAATTGAAATGCTTTATTTTGAAAAGCAATGGAAAACTGACGACGTTCTTGTCCTCCTGAAGAGACTCAGCTAAATGTTTCACCTTATATGTGGCTAAACCAATTGCATCCAACTTTTTTACAAATCAAGATCCTGTATTATACAAGATATTAACTTTCAAAGTATTATTGTAAATTTATTCTGGATCATCTTTCATATATGAAAGAAATGGAGAACTTCAGATTTGGACAAAGATAAAATGATGACAGAAAATCAAATCTGTATTATATGATAGCTTCTTTAGATAAGCTATCCAAGACTTTGGCTATCAGCATCTAAAGAATTACAGGTTGCAGAAGCAAAGTTAAATATTGAGACCAATAGCCAGTTTGTTGCATTTTGTTGTTGTTGTTGTTGTTGTTTTGACTTCAATTTAGCTGGCATGTAATAATATATTTGTGGACTAATGGGATTGATTAATTACCATCAGAACATTAAAGTGTAAATAAAAACCAAGTCCAATTCAATTAATTGTAGGTAATAAGAAAACCAGTCGTAAACAGAAGGCTGTTGCCTGAAATAAAAGATTAAATGTGATACATTTATCTAAAGCTACTAATCTCTGCCTGTTGACTATTACTTTCTAGTTGTTTCTCAGATTTGAACCTAAATGTACTTCACCAAGCTATTTGAAGCATATGAGTACCCATATTACTGGTAAAAACAACTCAGAACATATGGACTTCAATGGCGTCTAATAACCTGTTCCTCCTACTCATTAAATAAGAGAACTTGGTCATTTTCCTACAACTCCTATGTAATGAAACTAAAAGTACTTTAAAGATTAAATATCACCAGAGGAATAGTCTTTATATCTATATAGCAGACCCAAATTAGTTGGGACTAACGTAGCCTGCTCTTATGGTTCATATTTTCCTACAGAAGTCATAATCACATTCACATTCAGAAGCAGGTGCCAATTATGTAGGATGATAGTGTAATCTATAAAAGTGGGCGTATTGGTGTTGAACAAACCAAAAAAGCTTTGATGACAAGCTTCAATTCAGTAGGGTGATTGTTGTTGTCCTCTTTCCTACAAAAATCACATGGGCATCAACATTCAAGACTAGGCAGCAATTATGTAGTATGAAACCTATTATTGTTTCTAAGAGCTGGCATGGCTGCGTTCAAAAAACTCCTCAATGGCATACTTTAATTGAAAGGGTTAAGTAGCACCTGCTCTCTTGTTTTGTATAGCTTATGAGGATACATAGGAGTTCCATTGAATATCCAGATCCACTTATTACCACCCACAAATAGATGCAGGGATTAGGGTACTTTGGAATAAGTAATCTCATGTAGAACTGGGAACCAGGGTGTTTCTGTTGAAACTTCGATCTTCACAATTGGAGCACCCGGTTAAACGAGAGGATTTATGATTTTCCACAGGCAAGAAAAAATCACTTCAAATGGAAACATAACTGACAGTAGCGCATGTATGTTAATCTAATTGTTCCTTGGAGAAATGGCAACGATGATTTGCAATTTGTTAAAGAAGAGAACTGAGAAATGAAGCATGAAAGTCGGGAAATATAAAAATCGGGGATGCTTCGCGAAGCATACCTTTTAGGTATTCGCTATTCAGACCCTAAGCAGCTGCACCTTGTTGGAGAAGGCGATTCCAATCCAATCAGGGTGAGCAGCAGACCACTGAAGCTGGTTGATTTCCGAGCCAGCTGGGTAGACCAGAACTGGATCTATGCCCTCTGGAGCTACTGCCGTGGTCGCCGCCGTCGAGGAGCCACTAACTGCTGCGGCCGCCGGCAATTCCCATATCAGCGCCTGACCATCATCCCCCGCGGAGCAAATATGCCGCGCGGCCTGTGGCGCCCAAGCGATGGCGTTGACGCTGGCGCGATGTTTCTGAAGCTCGGCAACGGGGGCGGTAGGGGAGCGGATGTCAAGCACGACGACGCGGTTGCTATCCATCATGGTGACGGCCATGTAGCATCGATCAATCTTGTTCCAGGCGAGGCGGAGGAGGGGGGTGTCGGGACGAGGGCTCTCGTAGATAATGGTAGAGTGCTCCTTGTCGCGGAGGTCAAAGATGCGGACAGATCCGTCGGCCGAGACGGAGGCAAAGACGCCGGCCTCGCCCCAGGCAATGTCATACACCTCCTTATCGTGGGCGATGAGTTGCGTCTCGATGACGCCGCGGTCGACGTCCCAAATCGTGCAGGTGGTGTCGATGGAGGAGGTGCCGATGCGGCGGGGTTCGAGGTCGTTCCAGTCGAAGGAGGTGAGGGGCGCGCAGTATCCGCTGGACTTGCTACTGTCGAGGAGGGAGCGAAGGTCGGTGGCGTCGGGGCCGACGTGCCAGAGGCGGAGCGAGTCGGAGGCGGAGGCTAGGAGAGGGATCGTGAGGGGGTGGAACATGAGCTTGGTGGGAGGGTAAGGGTGGTCGAAGGAGAGAGCTGGCTCGGGGCGGAAGGCGAGGGCGTCGTCGTCGAAGCCCACCAGTTCGACGCGGTTGCCATACTCCTCCAAGAAGGAGCCCAGGGCGAGACGCGGAGAGGAGCCGGCGGCGGCGGTGGAAGAGGAGAAGGCCATGGCGTAGACTGGGTGAGGCGAGTCGAGGGTGAAGACATTAGGGTTCAGCGGGGATTCTTGAGCTTTGCTTGTCATCTCTTCCTCTTACTCGATTTGATGCTTGTGTTTGATCTTTATAGAGAGAGACACACACAAAGGGAGGCAATTCCTGTTCAACTCCCATGTGCTAAGGAAAACAAATACATTTATTATTTTTTATTAGGCAAAATAAGAAAGCGACTATATTTTTTCTTTAAATGATCGCACTTTGATTGTTTTTAGTTAAAACACGAGTCACTATAATTATTTAATTATTCTCAAATATTATTTGAATATTTTTTAATTAAAATAATTACCAAGCCGTAAACTAATATATATATATATTATATATGTGTGTGATTTTATAATAATTAATATAATATAAATATTAGATAAATAAATTAAACAATGTGAATCATTCTTATTGTAATAGTTATCAAACAGTAGTTATTAATTTTTATCAACATCGAATAAATTAAGTATATATTATAATAATTATAATTTTGGAATGGATATAATATAGAAAGGAGATAATAGGATGTTCTGTGATAATAAATAAACTGAATTAGAATATAGATGTATAATTACATATTAAAATGAGATGCTATTAAATCGAAATAAATATTCATGATTAATTGTGTGAATTTTTGGGACAAATTTGACGAGTATAATTTCATTTACTTCCTTATTTGGCATTCGATATCTAAGTTATCCTGATTAAAATTCATAGAAATTTTTTATCCGACGAATAATCCATCAATCTAATATTCAATCATTTATTAAAAAAAATCATCCTACTAATTAAAGTTGGGATTCCATCCTTGTCGCTTTTGCTTGGACTATAATCTTCTGTTCTTGCCTACTGAAATGGAAGACTATGAGAAGCACATGCGTTGAGAAAGTCAATTGAATTTTTCAAGCATGATCACTTAATATTCAAAGCCTGAGTGCTCCCGTTGACTTAGAAAACCAAAATCCGACACATGGTTCTAGAACCATGACTTAATCAACCGAGAATGTAGAACATATAAAATCATTTCACTCATCTATTTTTTTTATAAGTATATTAGCATAATAATAAATTATCTTAAAATCCCTAACTACGCCCCTAAAATTTATCTCGGTCCCTATATTAAAAAAACTTATTCACACTTACTATATTAAATGTTTATTTACTTCGGCTCCTTAATGGATATTGTTTCAGAAACGAACGACGTGGACAACAAGTCTCGTGGTACATCCTTAGTGACGACAAGGGGTGCCTGAGCCTAGGTGTCTGCGAGATTAACACGAGCGTTAAAGGGACATACCGAAAGAATTCCAACGGAGCCCTCTCCGACGCTTAAGTTAGAAAGCCCTTCAAAATAGGAAAAAGTCGAAAAGCAAGTTGTGTCCATAATCCAGAGAATTCAGAGAGTGTTACCTAGGTGTCTTAGCACCTTATGTAGTCGTTATTCCTCTCCTTCAAGCACTCAGATGTTATTGTAACCACCTCTCCTGTTTTCATGCGTTATCGGTCGTAACTGTCTACCAGCTGTTATATGTACGGGGGATGTTGGTAACTACTGTTGTGCATATTAAGTTTACCATTATCATTCCTGGTTGTTCTCCCTTTTCATCATTACTCAGACATTATTGTAACCACCTCCCCTATTTCAATGCGTTACGGGTCGAAACTGCCTACCAACTGTTATATGCAAGGGGGTGCTAGTAACTGTCGCTGCGCATATTAAGTTTATCATTATCATTCCAGGTTGTTCTCCCTTTTCGTCATTAATGCTTTGTCAGTACTCCAAAGGTGTTTAGGGACTTCATTAATGAGATCTTGAGTGATAGGTCAACCGAGGTCTAGCACTTGCCTGAGCTCTCAGACATTTTCCCAACTGAGATCTTCCACCGGGGGTGAACTTCCCAAGTCGGGCTTGGATATGTTGCCTGTGCCCGGGCACTCCTCTCCTTCAATGGCCTCGAACACTTCTCTCCCGAGTTGGACTTGGACCCTTCTCTCTCGAGATGGACTCGGGCCTTTTTCTCCCTAGATGGCATCGGGCACTTCTCTCCTGAGTTGGCCTCGGGCATTTCTCTCCTGAGGTGGCCTTGAGCACTTCTTTCCTTGCCATTGTAGTCATGTCACGTGTCTGCCTCTGGCTAATATCCCAATCACAAGCCCCCGTTAAGTCTAATCGAAAGAAGCTTGCCTAACTGATTAGACTTGTGGCGATTTGAGAGAGAGAAGTGTATATAAGAAATGACGTCAACATTTTTCAACATTAACTATTCATGGATCTACGGAATTGAAGCATTCATGGAAGGGGTCATCTGAATTAGCCCCAAGAGTCTCGCGAGTTCCGATGTGCTATGATTGATGGTTGTCAATCACTTATTAAAAGTGCATAGGGCATATTAATGACGAGAGATCACCCTTGCGAATGATTGGGCCCATGCGACGCGATCTCCCGAAGCGTCCTTTACTCGACGTGCTGGGCAATGCATACTAACCTGTGGCTACAGTGAATCGTAGGCTTCCGAAATCCACGGCCGCTCTTCGACCATGTGTCCTGCATCCATCCATCCTATGCTATTGCGGTCTTCCTATAGAAGGGGCGAGGAAATTGTCATCTGCTCGTTTGCATCGCCCACAATCAGAGCTTGCATACCTCATCTTCCTTTGCTGAAATCTTTTTTCGTGTAAGTTTTGTTAGGCCATCATCATTTTCTTCTTCATCCTTGATCGTCCATACCTCTCCCTTAGTTTTCTCCCTTAGCTATAAAATCATGAGAAAGAGTGGAAAAGGAGAAGAAAAGAAAGGAAGAGATATAGGAAAGAGTAGAAAAGGGGAAGACTCAGGGAAAGAAAAGGGGTAAGTCTACTAGCCGGAATGGTATGAGACCATATCCTTTAAGGTTAAACCCAGAGTTTTACGAACCGTCTGCGAAACCTACAGCATTCCCTAATATTTCGAAGTTTGGACACCCAGGATTGACCAATCTCCTGTAGAACCTTCTCTAGGGTTCTACACTGTCTTCTTAGGACAAGTAGAGTTTGACCTCCGCTTTTCAATCCCCCTTTCTTTATGTCTATATCCCAATTTTTTGACATTCCTCTCCAACAAATGACCTTGAATGCCTTTGCTCAAATGAGCGGGGTGGTCATTCTGTTTAAGCTGTTTAGGATATCTCTGACTCCTCGCTCTTTCCATTATTTTTTCCTCCCAAACCTCGCATCCAGAGAGACCATTAACTTCACGACCCAAGCTGGCCATAAGTTCATTGGCGGCCTTCCGTCCTCGCATACGGGATGGAAGAAATTTTTTTTTTATCAAACTTTCCGAGCACCTTTTTTCCCCAGACCCGCTTGCTAGACGAGCTATCCCCTATCCCGGAGTTAGGTGACTTTCAGTATGATCAGGGGTACTAGCAAGCCAAAGGAATACTTACTAGGATGGAGTTTCATGACCTCGACATGGTCTGATGTGAAGGGCTCTTGTAACAAGCTGGGATTAGCCCCAAGCTACCGACCTTGACCGTGATCTCAATAAGCCCTTTATCTTTATTAATGCTTGTTATACTAACTTATGTTTCTTTGACTTTTTGCAAAAGCCACCATGCTCGCCCGATCAATGAACAAATTGCTCAAATGGGAGCTGGCTGAGGAAAAGTCATTAACTCCTCCCTACGTCCCAAGAGACCCTCCTTCCGAGTCAAATGGAGATTCCGAGAGGACTCACACTCAGGAGCATATCCTCGTGGAGTCACCAACTACTCGAGAGCCAAGCCCCTCCTCCGCGCTCACAGTTGTAAGAGAGACCAGTGCCCCACCGTAACTAGTTACTCTTCCTGAAATTGATCTGGCTCGGGAAAGCTAGTTCCCCGCCATCCAGGCGAAGACTGCTTCTCCTACAGTCCTAGGAGGGGGAGGAGACTGAATTACCAATCGACACTCAGAGGCAAGAACCAGCTCCCTCCCCTCCGAAGCGCAAACTCCGATTAGGGCGAGCATACGCCACTACCCCTGGATACGATGAGGATATTGTTCCCCTGTCTAAACGTTGAAAGGGAGTACCCCCGACTGTAGAGAGGACCGAAGACGCCGTGTAGCCTGAAGAAGATCACCAAGACTTGACTCTTAATGTCGAGTTACCCAAAGAGTCCGAGCAACCAACCTAGTAGTTGGAAAGCTAACCCATCCTTCTTTCCCTAATTGTCGCTAGTGTTATGATCAATTGGCCAGTTGGGGGGGGGGGGGTGAATAGCCTGTCACCCTCTAATTGTCAGTTTTTCTTCTTCTTACACGTGTTAGTGCGCAAACGAAATATAATTAAACTAAAACTAACACAAAGAAGGGGCAAACCAATTTACGTAGTTCGGAGATAAACTTCCACTTTATGGCTGTCCGTAAGGTGGACAATCATGATCCGTTGGTGGATGATGATGGATCGACTGGCGTGCTAGAGGGGGGGTGAATAGCACTTTTTCTTTTACGTCTCTACAAGGTTGTTAGTTGCGCAGCGGAAATACAAATAAAAATAAACTAATAATAAAGAATAATACTAACAAACCAGGTTGACTTGGTATCCACCCCGGACGGGTGACTAATCCAAGAATCCGTCGGTGGATCAATCCCCAGATAACCTCCGGCTAGCCCTCGTCGCTCCTTGTGGGTGGAGAAACCTCACCGCAATCACTTTGACAAGATCTAGGCACAAAAGACTACTAACTCACTTTACCCAAGTGAGTTTCGTTAAGAGTCTCAGCCCAAACCGAGTTCTCTTTAAATAGAACTCGAGCTGAAAAACCCTCGCTGGCAGTCGACTGCTCCCAGGGCAGTCGACTGCTCCCAGGGCAGTCGACTGCCCCACTCAGAATTCGACTGTTAACACTCCAACATTCGAATTCTGCCAGCACACCAGTTGCTACCAGTCGACTGCTCCCAGGGCAATCGACTGGTCCCTTACTAGTCCTAGGTTTACACTCCCCGAGTAGAATTCACTCCGCACTCGACCCCTAGGACTTCCCGAGTACAGCACTCGTACCCTCACGACTCGACTGACTCCTCCTCCGTAGCCTCGGCTGTTGCCTTCGCACCCTCTTCATCTTCGGCTCCCGTCCCTCGGATGCACACAAGCCTCCAACTTGCCTCCATGTCATCCTTCACGCATGCTTCGAAGTCCGCGCCCATCAGCTCATCGTCCCTGCTCTCCAAGGTCCCTCGGGTGCACACAAGCCTCCAGCTTGTCTCCATGCCACCCTTCACCATACTGAGGCCGTCCAGTCAAGTCCATATGTGTAACCTGTATATCCTGCACTCTCAACATACATATATGAGAACACAAGGGAAACCTAACTTAAACCCTTTGCCCAAACATCAAAACACTTGGTCACTCTGGACCACAGATTGCCTCAACAGATGACTCCTCGGAAAGCCTCCGACTAGGTCGTGTAGCTCCTCATGGATGGAGAAATCTCGCCACAAACTCGCACAAACACTTGAACACTTTGACTACTAATTGGCCTTTAACCAAGACCAATTTCGTCAACCCTAGCCAGCCAAACCGAGCTCTCTTAAATAGAGCTCATGGTTGAACTTGCCATTACCAGTCGACTAGTTCCAACACCAGTCGACTGATCCAGCCGAATCTGAACATTACAACCCAACGTTTGAATTCCCAGTCGACACCAGTTGACTGCATAGAATAACAGTCGACTGATCTTTCTGTGACCTTTACCAGTCGACTAATCCCACACCAATCAACTGGTAAAACCCTAAACCAGGTTTTCCTTCCCGAGTGCATTTCACTCACACTCAACCCTCACGACTCACTTAATTCTTCTTGTAGCCTTGACCTGTTGCCTTCAAGTCTTCTTCAACTTTGGCTCTCGTCCTCAGATGCATACAAGCTCGCGGATTGTCCCCACATGTCATCCTTCATATATGCCTCGAAGCGTGCTTCCCTTGGCTCATCGTTGTTGCTGTTAGTAGAAGCCCTAGAACCAATTATGAGATGATTAACTAGGGACCTTTTGTATCATATTCTATTATTAATAAAGGCATGTTTGGTTACTATACTTACTTTATATTTGTGTCAAATAACTAAGTATAATAATGTCCTTGGATAGTAGGCTCTTATCTACATCATATCGATTGGTTTAATTGATAGTGAGATGATGTAGAGAACACTACACTAAATCATTCCTAGTTAAGCATTAATATTCAAGGATAATATTAATGCAGGGAGACTAACATGTAGGTCAATTGATGACTTGAGCTCACAAGTCATGGATATATGATATCAAGTTGACATATGAGTATACATTAGAGAATGTGTACTGAATTGACCCGCCATAAGAAAGTTTCATAGATTGTAATATGAGTGTCATAAACATTCTCATGTGACTATTAGTATAAATAGTCCTTGGACCTGAAGTCATTACGGTTCCCTACATAAGGAGTTATGTACTTTGGTATCGTCAAACGTCACCCGTAACAGGGTGGACTATAAAGGCGATCACTGGGTATGTAATGAATTATGCGGAGGGATGTGAGTGATGTAGATGAGATTTATCCCTCCCATATGATGGGAGTGATATCTGTGGGCCCCTTGATCGAGTAAGACTACTAAAACGCATGCCATGCTCAAATGAGTTAATATGAAATATTGAGCTCATTTGTTTGAGTGAGTCTACTCGGGGATCAAGAAACACAAAGATTGATCGAGGATGACACGGTCTATGTCTCATTGGTCAATCTAGATATCGAGGATAGAAGACAAGGTCATACATTGTCATAGTCACGGAGGTTAAGTCGGATCTCGACTTTCTCGTCACTTGGGTAGCAATGATGCATTGTTAGATGTCGCTCATTGCTTATGTGTCTAAAGTGGTTTAGACACATTACCAACATTACAAGAACCTATTGGGTCACACACTAAGGACACGATGCTTCGGAGATTAATTGATCTTAGTTTGACTAAGATTTGATCCGAATTGGATTAATTGAGTTAGACTCAAGTGAATCCAATTGGATTATGGGATTGAGATCTAATTTGAGTTTGACACATTTAGATTAGACTCAACCACATTTGAATGTGATATTAATTCATTAAAATGTTTAATAAATTAATAATAGAGGAAATGAAAAGTTTCTCTTCATTGGGAAGAGATGTTGAAGAGCCACATGAGAAAATGCGCTTTAAGTGGTTTTTATTAGCATTAATGGAGGGAAGCTAAAGGGACAAAAACTCTTTATATTCATGGGATGAGTATAAAAGAGTTTTTCTTGTCATTTGGATGAACAACTTATCATTTTTCCTTCCCTTCCTTCTCTTGGCCAAAATCCCTCTTCTCCCTCTCCTTCTTGCTTTGTGAATCCCCTCTTGTGGCTAGCACCACAAAGGCAATTCTTCTCCGAAGCTTGAGAGATCGTGTTCGTGTGGATACGCATAGAGGCATGGACACTTGAATATGCAAGAGATCCGACATACCTCGGGATGCGAGATAAGCGAAGGACATGCGCCAAAGGTATACCTATACGATAGGAATTTGTAAATTAACTTTGTATGAGTTTTCTTTCGCATGGATCGCTCATGGGATCTATTATTTCCACTGCGATTTTTGAATATTTTTTCTTATAGATCCCTACAATGGTATTAGAGCCACTTGCGAAGGATTATACAAAGTTTAGAAAAACTTTTATATGTGATATAGAAGTAGGACATAATTTTGTTATGGATTGTGTAATGTATGAGTATTTGTTGAGATACAAAAGTTTGTGTTGATCAAACTAAAAGTCCATAGCATTATCACATGAATATGAAAGTGTGCTATGGTCTAATTGTACTCAACAAATTTTATAACCTATGGTTTCGGCTCATGAGCATTTTACAATCATAATAAAAATTGATATCCTAAATCTATTGTGTGTGATTGATGACATGGTGCATGGTTATGGCCTTAACCCCAATATGATTGGATGTATATGCGTGTGTGCATGTTGTAATGTAATTCATAATATGGTCTGCGTGTCGTGTCTTATCTCTATTTTTCTAGTTGTAAAATAGATTTAGACTCGAATGTAACTCGAATTTTCCTAATTTATAATATACAAAATGAGGAGTGGAATGTCCATTAAAGAATGAAGTTACAAGAAGGAAGCCGACGACACATGGCGACCGAAGGATGCACTTGGAGAGGATGCATGTTATCCCTAGGCTGACCATCGATTTTCTCATTGGCTTGAGAAGATCATAGTATACAGGTCATAACTATGTCACATTTTACCGCTTATATGTTGATATATGCAATGTGTGTATGTGATGCATGATTAGATAAATATTTATCTTAATTAAGTCAACTTGATATGCCTACTAAAGTTTGGTACTCATAAACTACATCGATCATTTGTTGTTGGGTTTGCCAAAGCAAAGCAACACATTTTATTTTGGTAGAGTGCGAGAGGACAATTATTATGTCTCTCTATCGAACTTTGGGTTAACTAAGTCGCCTCAATTGGATTGAGAAACTTAGAGGCATATCCAAAAAGTTGAGAAAATTGGGTAAGAGAACAATTATATAAAGTCTTGGGCGATTAGCCAAAGCTAACTCAAGATGATGTGTAATGTGGATCTTGACCCTTTGTTTCCAAGAGTTGCATAAGATGTAATTGATAAAATATTACCTACCTAATTATACAAAGTCTTGGGCGATTACGCCAAAGCTAACTCAAGATGAGATATAATATGGATCTTGTCCCACATGAATGTAGTCGTTATTTAGTTTGGAGTTAGTAGTGTGGGCAAATTGAGTTTGCCTACATCCATGACTAGCCCCTACCAAAACTCTACAATTCAGTGGGAGTATCATTTAATTAAAGACCTAATTAAATGATCTAGATATGATACTTATTTCTGCATATTTTACTATTGTAGTACTACAAAAAAATAATTATTCAGAGACGAATTTTGGGACAAATTTAAAAAAAACGTCCCAGAAAATTTAGGGACGAATTTGGCGAAAAAAAAAATTTCGTTGCTGATTTGCCGTCGCCAAATTTTGGGACAAAAATCCAGATTCGTCCCTGAATTTGGCGACAAAATTAATTTTTTGTCCCTAAATTCGTTGCAAAATTGCAATGAAAACAAAATTCGTCCCAAACCCTATCCCAAAATTCGTCCCAAAATTCGTTGCCAAATTGCAACAAAAACAAATTCGTCCCAAAATTCATTAACCAAATGACAATTTAAACTTTGCGACGAACCTATTCCGTTGTAGAATTTGGGATGAATAGATAAATTCGTCCCAAAATCTGGGACGAAAAAAATATATTCGTCCCAAAATTTGGGACGAAAAAATAAATTCGTCCCAGATTTTGGGACGAATATAATTTTTCATCACAGATTCTGAGACGAATACAAATTCGTCTCAAAAATGTAATTTAGTTAATTTTATAATAAATCATTTCTCATCCCAGATTCTAGGATGAATCAGTGAATTCATCCCTAATTTTGGGACGAATCAGTGAATTCGTCCCTAATTTTGGGATGAATAAGTGAATTCATCCCTGATTTAGGGACGAATCCAAAAATTCATCCCGGATTCAAGGACGAATCAGTGATTCGTCCCTGAATCATGGACAAATTAGTGAATTTGTCCCCAATTCAGGGACGAATCAGTGAATTCTTCCCTGATTTTCAAACGAATCCAAAAATTCATCCCTGATTCAAGGGTGAATCACTCATTCGTCCCAGATTCAGGGACGAATTCAAAGATTCGTTCCAGATTCAGGGACGAATCAGTGAATTCGTCCCTGATTTTGGGACAAATCCAAAAATTCGTCCCAGAATCAGGGACGAATCCAAAAATTCGTCCCAAAAACTGAGAGATCAAAGGGTTACGATAAGTCGGGGATAAATTTTTTCGTTGCAAAATTTGTCCTAAATTATTCAAAATTTTTCCAATACAATCGATATTATCAATTTAACTACATTCAATATATTCATACAAATATAAAACAGTACAAATAAATACATATCATCATATCCATACAAATATAAGACATCAAAATAACAAGAACATCCAAACAATAAGTGATCACAACCAATCGATACATATCATCCAAACGAAACATATCATCCAAATATCCATACAGATATAAAATATCCAAACGAAACATACCATCATATCCATATCAATACAGTTAACATCCAAATATAGTACAAGATAAGTGATCACATCCAATCCATAGAAATCTATAAAGTCATGGAAAAAACTACATGAACATCAAGATATCAACCTCTTCTATTGGCAATCTTACTTCTTTCATTTTCTTCTTTTCCTACATAAACAAACAACTAACAAAATGAGTTATTCAGGAAATGTGCTTGACATAACAAAATGTGCTTTATGGCTAGCAAATGGTATACACAACAAAATGTGCTTGACATAACAAAATATTCTTTTCCTACATAACAAAATGTGCTTGACATAACAAATGGTATACAACCTCCTAATTTAGATGGTGAACATCCTGCAATTAATGCATCAAATGATGAACATTCAGGAAATATTGACAATAGACTCAAAGGAAAGGGATTTGAATTAAATGCTTTCCTGCCTACTGATCTATCTGGAACTCAAAGTGGAAGTAACTTTATGGCTAGCAAGAAGACATGAACAAAACAAAACAAGATGGGCATTGATAAACATTCTAACATAGCATGCATGGTTAAATAAATAGCATCCTTAATAACTAAACATTCTAACATAGCAGGGTTAAATAAATAGCATCCTTAATAGCTAAACTTTCTAGCATAGCATGCATTGTTAAGTAAATAGCATCCTTAATGACTACCCCTATTTAAAATAAAATAATGATATTAATAAAACATACAGGAACAAAAATTTCACAAACAAATATTAATATTCAAAAATAGTAATTATGAGATAAGTAATATTCATACATAATAAAGTCACGAAGAATCAGCACCATGATCTACATCATCGTCGCCACCATCATCACCTGAACGGGGAGGATTCTACATTGGAGCGGAGTTTAACTGAAGATATCACATGATCATGTCCTGTTGCCGACGTAAATATCTAATTTCCTGATCTCTTTGCGACATTTCTTCTTCTCTTTGTAATATTATCCCCTTCAAATGGGATACCTCTTCAGTCAAGCTAAGTATCTAAGCCGTAACTACTGGTGGAGTAGAAGAGGATGATATGTCAACAACTCTTTGGGTTCTTCTCAAGGAACTCATTCCTAATATTCTTCCTCCTTTGGGTCCCCCATTAGCCTCCAACCATAAATTCGTGCTGTTGCCAACAGAAGGTTTAGAGCCGCCGGTGTTTTCGCTAGCTTGCGAATTTATCAGTGCTAGCTCTAACTCATCATATTTGTCTTGCATTGTCATAAGAAAAATTATAATACAATGACAATAATAATATTTTAAAATCAAATAAAAATTAGTCCTAACCTTTATTAATTTGGCTCTATCCCCACTCCAAGTCTTGTCTTTTTTTGTAAAAGCATGAGTGAATGTTTCAATGAATGCGGGCTCCTTCCCCATTTCCTTAGTCTAAAAAACACCATTAGAAATAATGAAATAATTTGATATAAATTAAAAATTAGTGAAAGTTAAATAAATTACCAATCTGCGTCTGTGCTCATCTATATTAATAGACCCTCCTGCATATATAACAGATGCGTCTCCAGAATTAAAATATCGATTTATCTTATTCTGATAACTCCTACTTTTGCTCTCATCCATTTTCCAAACATTGCAGATCTTGACCCAATTTTCATCAGTGATGCATGGTGGCTTTTTTCCTCGAGTCTTGGCATGATTCAGTACATGCCTAATGTGATCACCACATTTTTTAAAAAAATATTCCTTTTATTTCCATTTCTGCACTTGACTCCCAATTGAATGACTGCTGAAATGAAAAAGAATAATTAATTACATACTAACTTTAATTTCATAAATAAACAAAAGACAATATACCTTGAACTCATTCCACCATAACTCCTTATTAGCAGTTGGAGTGCTTGAATATGGCATTGAAACACCTCCCCAGTGATTATTCACGATTCTATTAATATCGTAAATAATCCATACAGAGTTTTCAAACCTATCATAAAATTTCAAATAATATATATTAAATAATTAAGATAGTTGAAAAAATAAGATATTTTACAATACTTACAAATCTCCAATCGGAACTATAAACTCCCGAGTGTCTATCAACTCAGTGGCTGAGTTTCTGGCCGATTCAGGATTTTGCATAGGTACCGAAAAATGGGCTGGCGAAGGTACTGGTGACAGTGAATAAGAAGGTGCGTGTGACAGTACTAGTGATGACAAATGATAAGGTGCATGTGAAGGTCCTGCACCTGATACTAGCGACGACGAATGAGAAGGTGCATGTGAAGATCCTGCACCTGATAGTGGCGACGACAAATGAGAAGATGTTGGTGAAGGTCCTATATTGGGTGTTGAAGCAGAAGGGCCAAGAGAAGACCGTCTACGCCCACGACGTCCAAACTGTCAAACAAAAGTATGGTGATGCATAAATAAAATTTCAATGCATAATGAAAAATCATGAAAAAACTTACCATTTTTGCTATCTAATCAGAGAGTGCACAACAAAATAACTGTATGTTACCTATAATGACCTATAAAAAAAATATAGTGCATTAACAGATAGAATATATAATTTAAAAAATGTCATATATAAACAATTAAGAATGATTTATAAGTTTTATAAATTTACATATTAATTAATTCATATCATTTTATAAAATATTACCTATCATCAAACATCAAAATCCTTGTTATCATTCTCAGCCACATCCTCATCCTAATCATCGTCGTCGTCGTCGTCGTCCTCCTCCTCCTCCTCCTCTTCCTCTTCCTATTCCTCTTCCTCATTAATTTCACTTGCATCCACGTTTATGACTATTCCACTTGGATCTCATAAAGTTGGAATAATATATTCCTCTATTTGAATTATGTTTGGAACTTTCTCCTGTTGATATGCAATATTTTCCCAATGTTCCTTAATTTTTTTTCCTTGCTTTGATTTTACAAACATCCCACCAATCAATCTTATCACGTTTCAAACTAGGATATGAAGAATAAAAAACTTGAATCGCTTGTTGTGCCAACACAAATGATTCATATCTTTTATAGAATCTCTTATGATTTATTTCAACCAAATTATAGTGTGGATGCACCTTCATACCTCTGACAGGGTCAAACCAATGACACACAAATAAGATAACTCGCATTTTTGGGTCAGGGTATTCTATCTCTAAAATTTCTTCCAACAAACCATAAAAATCAGTATTTGCAAACCCCACTATTCATTGCACTCTTCTCTATTCCATATTCTTGAGTATGAAAATTATATCCATTTATGAAGTATACTGGCCAAGTGCATACAAGTGCTTTTGGACTCCATGACAGATTGATTAACATCTCATGTTCGGTGAGCTTGATTATCATGAACCTAAAATCAAATACGCCAAGTGTCAAAAGTTTGCATATGTATAAACCAAATTTAGATTGTCTACTTACATATGATTTAAACCATGGTGCAAATTCTTCATCGCATAATCGATCAAACTGTTGTGGCAATAATTCTGAATATAAGTTTTGGAAAATCCTTCAAAATAAAAATAAAATCTTATCACACAAACAATTTACAATATTAGAAATATAAATAAATATTTATACTAACTCGTAATATGATGATACTTCTGGACAATTCAATAAAATATATGTCTGGGTTGCCCGCCATTCTTGGCCAGTTAAGTATCTCTACTTACATGGTCCACTTGGTCGGCCAAGATAGTTAAAAATTGAGAAGGACTTTAGATTGGGATCAATAGGACCCTCATCATTTCTTCCCGCTCTTTGCCTTTTGCTATGAACATGAGGCTCAAAATAATATGATGCAAAAGTTGTTACTTCCTCCACAATATATGCATTAACAATTGAGGCTTCAACTCGTGCCTTATTTTTCACTATATTCTTCAAATGATATAAGAATCTAATAGTAATGAAACAAATTGTATTAGATATTAATATATAATAAATTGTATAAATTTTTATGTATTAAGATTGTTGAAGTATAGATGAAATTTTTACCTTTCAAATGGATACATCCATAAAAAATGGACAGGTCCTCCAATTTTGGCCTCGTATGGCAAGTGAACCAAAAGATGTTCCATAGAATCAAAAAATGAGGGTGGAAATATTCTTTCTAAATTACATAAAATAATTAGAATGTCTCTCGCTAACTTCTCCATGTGTGAATGTCTCAAAACTGTTGAGCAAATATCACGCAAAAAAATGCTCAACTCTGTAATGACACCCCAAATAAAATTTGGTAAGAGTTCCTTAAAAGCAATAGGAATGAACCTTTGCATAATTATATGGCAATCATGACTTTTTAAACCAATCAATTTGTATTCCTTTATATCAACACATCTTGCAAGATTAAAGACATATCCATCTGAAAATTTCAATGATTTCAACCATTCATAAACAACACGTCTGTGATCCTTATTCAGTGTATAAACTGCCTTTGGCTTTAATCCCCTACTACTTTCATCGACATCAAGAGTGGGTCTTTTACAAATAAGTCGCATATCTTTTCTGGAATTCAAATTGTCTTTAATTTTTCCGTTGATATCCATTAGACCCGACCACAGTTCGGAACCGACGGTTCGAAACCGCCGGTTCGACGGTTCGTAGGAGGTCGACCCTTAATCTTAACCGCCTAAGCCGGTTACGGTTCACGGTTCGGAACCGCCAGTTCACGGTTCGGTTCACGGTTCACCACGGTTCAAGATTATTATATTAAAAAAATTAAAAATTAAATTAAAAAAAATAAATTTAGGCACTTTAGATTAAAAAAAAGGGCAAACGCAGCCGACATCTCCTTGAGCTGAATGATGACCGTATCCAAAAATTCCCATTTTATCATTTTCTATTTTCACCCTTTCTTAAAATATGGTTAGAGAATTATGAAATTTATAATATGCCTATTAAATATATATTTATGCGGGTCCCACGAAGGCAGACCAATAATGTCACGCCCCGAGACCCAGGAGCCGCTGTTCCAATATAAAATCGGACAGCACCTCCCCTGTTCGGCGAACAATTTACACATACAAACACACACGCAGATAATAATAGACATCACCACGCAGTTTAATTGGCCTCAGGCCTCAAAATATATATATAGACACTAAGAAAACCATAACACAAGGTAAATCATACCTGACTGCGGACCGGTCCGACTTACGACGAAACAACCAATACACAAACCCCTTAGGGCACACGACACATATGACATATACAAACCACTAAAAGGAATATAAAACAATGTACTACACAGGATAAAACAAAATCCTGCGGTCGCGATGGGTAGGGACTGGCTGCTGGGCTCTTCTGGCGACTCCAAATATCTCAACCTGAAATAAAAATATATGGCAACGGGGTGAGTCCATAACTCAGCGAATACCCAGCAGATATGCATAGTATGTTATAATAACAATAAGCATCTACGTTAATACAGTCTCATATCAACAATATGGAAAAACTAGTATTGGAAATACTGAGGTAGATACATACCAGAATCCAGCTAACCTGAAAAGAGGATAATAAGTACCAAGGGAATATCATTAGTCATATAATCTCAAATAACAAGTCTCCAGAATATGCATGTCAAACAAGTGCAAGAATCAAGTGCAGCAAACAATGCACGATGCAAAGTATGCACATGGTGCAATGACATGTGTCACCCCTAGTCCCAGTCAGGATATCGTCCACGACGTCCGCGTGGGTAGAGCTGTGACAAACTATACGCACCCTGCCATCACTGCTCCTGAGTGACCGGGTGGACAGGATGCTGACGGGGGACCACCCCCCTACCCCATGTATATATGAGGGAGCTCCGCTCTCATCTCCTCGTGGCTCAGTACGAGAAGGGATCCCTGGCTGCTACCACGCCCGCGCTCACCCTCCTCATAGTGGCCGAACGGAGCAATATAGGGCAAATGCACACATCTACGGTATCCACTAACCCATGAGTGGCCGTGCGTGCCTATCATGTACCGGAAGATGATTAGGCTCAACCACAAGGGAGTCGCTGATCGCCGGCATGCAACAGTGCAAGGATGGTGTATGATAGATACACATACCTGAGACTGTAAGGAACTAACAACATAATAACTCAGGGATAACTAACAAGTATCCAGAACATGCATAATAACTCAGGGATAACTAACACGTATCCAGAACAGGCATAATAACTCAGGGATAACTAATAAGTATCCAGAACAGGCATAATGACTCAGGGATAACTATCATGTATCCAGAACAGGCATAATGACTCAGGGATAACTAACATGTATCCAGAACAGGCATAATAACTCCAGGATAGCGTATAATCTTACTGCTATCTATAACCAACCATGCATAGCAATATGACAATATCTAAAAGATAAGTCAAAGGGTACCCGCCTCAATCGTAAGATGCTCGTATCAGAAAGAGTCTCCCGGCTGATAATCAGAAATGCTAACTCCAATCAATGCCCTGTATCAAAGGCATAACGTTTAGCTACCATAATATGAAATTTATAGCTAAACAAACTGTCTCAAATAATTAGGATCGTCCTAATTATCTCGTTTCATTTACTTAACTACAATAAATGAGTAGGTCTTAATTATCCCACATTCCAATGCCTCAAACTTAAATTATTAGGTTTAATTTCCATTAACCTAATCCCATAACACAGATCAACATCGGAAGTTTAACTCCATCAATTAACAAATCCTTCCATTAAAATTAATCTCTACCTCCACAGATCACCACATGGCAACATTCAAATAATACAAGGTTAGGGAAATCAAACCTATACCGATTAACTTCCAAATCAAAACCATACAAACATATCCATAATGATTCCAATTAAACCAAGAGTTTACTAATTAATCCTTCTATTAAGCACCAATTCTACCACTGAAATCTCAAAGGAATGAACCCAGCTCAGCCAATCGTACCTGAGATTTGAGCCAATGAAGTCACCCCTGTTCAGATCCGAGGAGAAGAAGACCAACCATCGAAATTCTTCCTCAATCTTAAAGTCTACCTTTGCTGAGCACACAAATCTATCCAGAGGAAAATAAATCAATATCAAAACCTCCAGAATACCAAAATGCAGTCCAAACTAACACTGATAAAAAAAACCATGAAAACTTCCATCAATCCCTTCACCGAACCACATAAGTTGAAGTCGAATCTACATTCAAACAAAGCCATCGACCAACTCAATCCCAAAAGCTTGCGGCAGAACAAATCCAATAGGAATTCGAACAAATTCAAGGCAACCAAGAAACCAAAATCTATAGGGGATCCATTCGCCAATCTATTGAAGCAAAGCTCAAAAACAACATAGACTTACTGAGACAGCCCGCACACCCAGCCTTCTACGATTTGCCTCTGGATTTCAACTCCCGACAGTGCTAGGGCACGCGAGGAACAATTGAGGAAGAAGAGACGGCGCTTGGCTGGGAGCGATGGCTGCGGCTAGGGCACGCGAAGAAGAGGAAGGCGTCGACGCGTCGGCGGCGGCTAGGTCACGCGAAGGGGATGGAGAAGAGAAGGAGCGGCGGCTGCGTGCGTTGGCTGCGGGTGAAGGCAGAGAGGAAGCGGCCGATTAAGACTAGATTAGGGCTTTTAATCACCATATAATATATATATATATATCTATATATATCTATATATATATATATATATATATCACATCTCCTCCAATAAATCGAAAAAACCTAATTATATTCGTTTATTTATATAGTTTATCCTCATAAATTCCACCAAGGATCCAGAAAAATTTCTAAAAATTTTCCGTCATATTTTCCAAGATTATTTCTGGATTTAAACTTTAGAATTACTTGCCGTATTTTACATTCTCCCCCACTAATAAAAATTTGATCCCCAAATTTCGTCATTCCTTGTACGGCACACACTAACAGCTAAACATGTCTATTCTCATCATGAGTAACCACTTGTCTGATACCCTAAAGTCACACCTCTACAGAACAACTAGAGATATCAATCCAGAGATTATCATCCAATAACCAAATACACCCGATTAATCATTCAATTATCACACCTATCCAGAGCACACAATCATAAGATCACTGGCGCTAAGTCTATACTCCGATGCTTAAATATAAAATGTCAAATTTAGGTGTAGCACCCGAATCTCCCAAGTCAATAACATCCTCCCAAACATCACAAGTCAAATATAGGTATATATATATACATATCCTCCAATAGACCATCAGAAAATCACATATAATTTAAAAATTTTGCCAATATGTTGTACTATATGCTGCTATCAAATAACAGACTTCTTAAATGATCAACCACCGAAAGATCATTTATTCACCTAATGATCCATCAAAAAGCTACAAATCCGATCGGTCCATGTCCACTAATAGAATCCTCAAAGTACAATGTATAATAGAAGTTCGTCAATCTCAATACACCTCTCAACACCAACGAGAAAGTCCATAGTAATATCAACCTTATCATCCCGTGAACTAACAGGTCCACCATGGGGGTATAATAACTGAAAATCAGTAGACATCTTTGACCTCCTGATTAATATCCAATATCTCACTAGAGGATAAAGAAAAAGCTAACTCCACCTCCTCCGTACCCTAGCGAGTCGTACATCCCGATGCACCATCGAGATTATCCAACCATATACACTCAATCTATGAGTCAGAATCCCTCATAGACTAGCGTAGCAACTAGCGAGTCACACCGATCGTTGACTCGTAATCCAATACAGTCCAATTCCTTCACTCTATGGTCAAACCCTCTAAGGTCCTACTCCGTAACAAGGAGCTAGAGACATGCTATCTCTCAGGAGTATCTCCACATACTCATGAAACAATTCCTTTATTTTCCAACAGGTCATCCTCGATATCATCTAACCAAAGGTGGTCTAGTTTTATAAGTGATTTGCCTCCACGCAAATCATAAGTCCGTAGGTACCTTTTTAGTTATTCAACCAAATACAAGCGATAACCCGTAAGTGTCAAGCAACTAGTTTCACACTTTTCTATATTAGCCCAAATCATCTATCAACATGTACCTTCTAGGTCAACTACCAAGTACAAGTGATCCATAGTCAAAGCCCCCAAGGGACAGAATATATCAATCCTCAACTAATCGTAAATATATGTAGCTAATGCTACCCTATCGCATCGATGTAGATCATATACTCAAGATATGACATCTAGCTTATCTGTCCAGATATACATAACATAAGAAAAACTTGTAGCTCCATGAGCTACTGTGAATTGTTCCAATAACATGAGAGAATTTCTAACTATACATAAATATACAGGAATAACAACCTGATCCAATGACATGAAAGAATTTCTAACCATACCTAAATATACAGGAATGGTAGCATGATCCGATAACACGAGATAATTTCTAAATCATACCTAGATATACAGGTATAGTAACATGATCCAATAACATGTGAGAATTTCTAAATCATACCTAAATATACAGGTATAATAACATGATCCAGTAACATGAGAGAGAACTACTAACCATACCTAATTATACAAGAGTGGTAACATGATCCAATAACATGTGAAAATTTCTAAATCATACCTAGATATACAGGTATAGAAACATGATCCAATAACATGTGAGAATTTTCTAACCAATACCTAAATATACAAGAGTGGTAGCATGATCCAATGACATAAGAGAATTTTCTATCCATCCTAACTAGGATAAGGAATACAAGAGATCAGAAGAAATACCTGTCGTCAGAAGAAGTCCCATCGCGCCAAGTCCCAGACAACCACATCGAGAAAAACACTCCGAACAAATCCGACAAGACTCGTAAAATCAAGTAGACACCGTAACTCCACAAGTCCACAAGGTATCCGATAACCTGAGCTCTGATACCAAAATAAATTGTCACGCCCCGAGACCCAGGAGCCGCTGTTCCAATATAAAATCGGACAGCACCTCCCCTGTCCGGCGGACAATTTACACATACAAACACACACGCAGATAATAATAGACATCACCACGCAGTTTAATTGGCCTCAGGCCTCAAAATATATATATAGACACTAAGAAAACCATAACACAAGGTAAATCATACCTGACTGCGGACCGGTCCGACTTACGACGAAACAACCAATACACAAACCCCTTAGGGCACACGACACATATGACATATACAAACCACTAAAAAGAATATAAAACAATGTACTACACAGGATAAAACAAAATCCTGCGGTCGCGATGGGTAGGGACTGGCTGCTGGGCTCTTCTGGCGACTCCAAATATCTCAACCTGAAATAAAAATATATGGCAACGGGGTGAGTCCATAACTCAGCGAATACCCAGCAGATATGCATAGTATGTTATAATAACAATAAGCATCTACGTTAATACAGTCTCATATCAACAATATGGAAAAACTAGTACTGGAAATACTGAGGTAGATACATACCAGAATCCAGCTAACCTGAAAAGAGGATAATAAGTACCAAGGGAATATCATTAGTCATATAATCTCAAATAACAAGTCTCCAGAATATGCATGTCAAACAAGTGCAAGAATCAAGTGCAGCAAACAATGCACGATGCAAAGTATGCACATGGTGCAATGACATGTGTCACCCCCTAGTCCCAGTCAGGATATCGTCCACGACGTCCGCGTGGGTAGAGCTGTGACAAACTGTACGCACTCTGCCATCACTGCTCCTGAGTGACCGGGTGGACAGGATGCTGGCGGGGGACCACCCCCCTACCCCATGTATATATGAGGGAGCTCCGCTCTCATCTCCTCGTGGCTCAGTACGAGAAGGGATCCCTGGCTGCTACCACGCCCGCGCTCACCCTCCTCATAGTGGCCGAACGGAGCAATACAGGGCAAATGCACACATCTACGGTATCCACTAACCCATGAGTGGCCGTGCGTGCCTATCATGTACCGGAAGACGATTAGGCTCAACCACAAGGGAGTCGCTGATCGCCGGCATGCAACAGTGCAAGGATGGTGTATGATAGATACACATACCTGAGACTGTAAGGAACTAACAGCATAATAACTCAGGGATAACTAACAAGTATCCAAAACATGCATAATAACTCAGGGATAACTAACACGTATCCAGAACAGGCATAATAACTCAGGGATAACTAATAAGTATCCAGAACAGGCATAATGACTCAGGGATAACTATCATGTATCCAGAACAGGCATAATGACTCAGGGATAACTAACATGTATCCAGAACAGGCATAATAACTCCAGGATAGCGTATAATCTTACTGCTATCTATAACCAACCATGCATAGCAATATGACAATATCTAAAAGATAAGTCAAAGGGTACCCGCCTCAATCGTAAGATGCTCGTATCAGAAAGAGCCTCCCGGCTGATAATCAGAAATGCTAACTCCAATCAATGCCCTGTATCAAAGGCATAACGTTTAGCTACCATAATATGAAATTTATAGCTAAACAAACTGTCTCAAATAATTAGGATCGTCCTAATTATCTCGTTTCATTTACTTAACTACAATAAATGAGTAGGTCTTAATTATCCCACATTCCAATGCCTCAAACTTAAATTATTAGGTTTAATTTCCATTAACCTAATCCCATAACACAGATCAACATCGGAAGTTTAACTCCATCAATTAACAAATCCTTCCATTACAAATTAATCTCTACCTCCACAGATCACCACATGGCAACATTCAAATAATACAAGGTTAGGGAAATCAAACCTATACCGATTAACTTCCAAATCAAAACCATACAAACATATCCATAATGATTCCAATTAAACCAAGAGTTTACTAATTAATCCTTCTATTAAGCACCAATTCTACCACTGAAATCTCAAAGGAATGAACCCAGCTCAGCCAATCGTACCTGAGATTTGAGCCAATGAAGTCACCCCTGTTCAGATCCGAGGAGAAGAAGACCAACCATCGAAATTCTTCCTCAATCTTAAAGTCTACCTTTGCTGAGCACACAAATCTATCCAGAGGAAAATAAATCAATATCAAAACCTCCAGAATACCAAAATGCAGTCCAAACTAACACTGATAAAAAAAACCATGAAAACTTCCATCAATCCCTTCACCGAACCACATAAGTTGAAGTCGAATCTACATTCAAACAAAGCCATCGACCAACTCAATCCCAAAAGCTTGCGGCAGAACAAATCCAATAGGAATTCGAACAAATTCAAGGCAACTAAGAAACCAAAATCTATAGGGGATCCATTCGCCAATCTATTGAAGCAAAGCTCAAAAACAACATAGACTTACTGAGACAGCCCGCACACCCAGCCTTCTACGATTTGCCTCTGGATTTCAACTCCCGACAGTGCTAGGGCACGCGAGGAACAATTGAGGAAGAAGAGACGGCGCTTGGCTGGGAGCGATGGCTGCGGCTAGGGCACGCGAAGAAGAGGAAGGCGTCGGCGCGTCGGCGGCGGCTAGGTCACGCGAAGGGGATGGAGAAGAGAAGGAGCGGCGGCTGCGTGCGTTGGCTGCGGGTGAAGGCAGAGAGGAAGCGGCCGATTAAGACTAGATTAGGGCTTTTAATCACCATATAATATATATATATCTATATATATCTATATATATATATATATATCACATCTCCTCCAATAAATCGAAAAAACCTAATTATATTCGTTTATTTATATAGTTTATCCTCATAAATTCCACCAAGGATCCAGAAAAATTTCTAAAAATTTTCCGTCATATTTTCCAAGATTATTTCTGGATTTAAACTTTAGAATTACTTGCCGTATTTTACAAACTAGTTTGGGTTTTGATCGGTAGCTTCGGCTAGTTCCGCCAGTCTAAAGAGACCAAGTGAACTTGATCTTATTAGAGTTGGTTTCCCTAACGTACTATCATCTCACCGCCACCCAATACTAGGTTGATCAAGTTTCAATTATTCTTTTTCCTATAGCCGTTCTAATATATGCATAAAATTTAAATATGCATGACATGTCATATATTTTAAAAGAATAGAAAATGCATGTCATGGCAGTTATGCATGAGTCAAACAAGTCAAATAATTTTATTTAAATTTCTAAAATGTATCAAATTCCCGATTTGATACATGTCGAGTGAACCCGCGAATATGTCAACCCACTTTGACATATTTAATGTTATTAATTTTAATTGTTACACTTTGAGTAAAATTTTATTTTAGTTTGAGTTTAAGTTATTTAAGATTTTATTTGGATTCAGGTTAATTACGAATTAATTGAGGTTGAATTAATTAGAAATTAATTGATTAGGATTAACGTTAATTTAATTGAAGTTTTAATTTGAATTCAACTTAATTTTACTTTGAATTTAACTTGACTTAAATTGATTTATTTGAATTAGTTTGAATTTAATTGAATTATTTGAATTAATTTGAATTAATTTGAATTATTTGAATTAGTTTGAATTTAATTGAATTATTTGAATTAGTTTGAATTTAATTGAATTATTTGAATTAATTTAAATTTAATTGAATTATTTGAATTAATTTGAATTTAATTGAATTATTTGAATTAATTTGAATTTATTGAATTATTTGAATTAATTTGAATTAAATTGAATTATTTGAATTAATTTGAATTTAATTAATTAAGATTAATTAAGAATTTAATTAAGATTTAATTAAGAATTTAATTATGATTTAATTTGAATTTAATTAATATTAATTTGAATTTAATTAATATTTAATTTGAATTTAATTAATATTTAATTTGAATTTAATTAATATTTAATTTGAATTTAATTAATATTTAATTAAGATTTAATTTGAATTAATTTGAATTTAATTAGAATTTAATTTAATTAATTTGATTTAATTAGGATTTAATTTAAATAATTTGAATTAATTAGGATTTAATTTAAATAATTTGAATTTAATTAGGATTTAATTTAAATAATTTGAATTTAATTAGGATTTAATTTAATAATTTGAATTTAATTAGGATTTAATTTAAATAATTTGAATTTAATTAGGATTTAATTTAATTAATTTGAAATTAATTAGTATTTAATTTGAATTAATTTGAATTAAGGTTATATGATGAATTAATAATTGTGGGTTTAAATTCATCATTTTCATTATTTCGAAAATTTCTTCTTCATCTTTATCTTTCTTTTCAAGTTTTTCTAATAATTTTGATTTATTTGAATTTTTATAATTTTTATTGATTATGGCCTTTATCTTAGAAAATTCTATCTCCTCCTCAAGATTAGATTTTTCAATATTCTTACAGTAGGTGGAGTAATTTGGGCCACTAATTAATGTTTGGTAATAATCTTTAATATTATCTATAATTAAATTATTATCTACGAGAATTTTATCTTCAAAATTATCCTCAGATATATTTTCAATATTTTCAACATTAATCTCTAGATTATCTTTAAGATTTTCAGAATTATTTTCTGAATTAATCTTGAGATTTTCAGAATTACTTTCTGAATTATCCTTAAGATATTTAAATTTGAATTCGGATTTATCCTTAGGATTTTCAAATTTGAATTCCGAATTATCCTTAGGATTAATTTTGTCTGAATTAAGATTATCAGAATCAATTTTATCAGATAAATTATCAGGATTAATTTTATTAGATAAATTATCAGGATTAATTTTATCAGATAAATTATTAGGATTAATTTTATCAGATAAATTATCAGAGTTGATTTTAGCAATTATTGAATTGATATTAATAATAAATAGTTAATTTTGGATATCTTAATCATATCTGTATTTTCTAATCTTTCATGCAAAATATTTAATCTACTATCCAGTAAATTTAATTTATCAGAAAAATTAACTGAATTATCTAAAGACAGTGCAGGAAATTGTAAAACTTTTGGAACGTAAATCTTACGTACCTTCGCCGGACATTTGTTTTTGTAATGTCCGTATTTCTTGCATTTGAAGCATTGTACGTGACTTTTGTCCCTCCGGTTTCCTGGCGCTGGTACCTCCTTTGCCGCCGGTGACGAACGATTCTTACGAGTAGGGCACTGATTTTTGTAGTGCCCTCTCTCCCTGCACGTGAAACAAATAATATGTAATTTAAAATTAGACATTAAAAAAATGTACCTGATTCACCCCTGGGCTCCCCCTCAACTCCTGGCGTCGTTGCTCCGTCGGCGGTTAGTCCGGTGAAGAGCGGCACGGCTCTGATATCACTTGTAGGACCGGTGCCGTCGATAGAGGGGGGGTGAATATCGATCGTGAAAACTTTTCTCGAAAACTTCGTGAAAAACTCGTTCGTTCTAGACTTAGAATATTAGTAGCGCAGCGGAAATGTAAAAACAGAAAAATAAATGCAAAACAGAAGGACACGCGGGATTTATTTACTTGGTTCCCAACCTCCCTGGGTCAGTACGTCCAAGGCCTATGTACTCGGCGTGAGTCCACTATTGGTCTCCTTTCCGGAATTTTCGGAGGCGGAGAAAACCCGTCTTACAGTTTACAATTACAATCAAAAAGATATTGAAAATTAAAGTACGGAACAAGTAAAAGCAAACCGAACACGAATATGAAACTCGGCCGATCTGGACCTCTGAAGTGCCGCGCACCCTCCTGGAGCCTCCCGGTCGTAGAGCCTCATCTTTAGCGCGTTGTCGACGGTCAGAATGATCAAAACAGTACTTGGGAGTTGTGTCTGAAGAAGAGGGGTCGAAGCCCCTTATATAGGCCTCCTGGGGCACCCCGGACGCTGGGGGCGCCCCGGAAGACTCGGTCAACTCTTATCCTTGCGCCTACTTCGTTGCAGGTGATAAGACCTTTGACCAGGGCACCCCGGATGCTCCGGGTGCCCCCGTGAGTGCTTATCCTGTGTTCTGACTTCGAAACAGCAAAATAGCTACTAATCCGGGCGCCCCGGACGCTCCGGGCGCCCCGGTTGACACCTGTTTTGCCTGCTTCACGTTTACTGCCTGTTTAGTACTACCTGGGGGCGCCCCCCTTGCTGGGGGCACCCTGGTTGCATGGGGGCGCCCCCCTTGCTGGGGGCGCCCCCCTTAAGGCCTGCCAACCATGCTTTTTACCCTGCTTTGCCTCCGGTTCTTGATACCTGCAAGATACACAAACACAAAGCATAAATACATATAATGTTAGCCTTAAGGACTTGGTTCGTACTTCGGATTTGCACGAAACCCTAGGTCGAACCGGCATGAGTTCCTATCCCCGAGAACTCGCCCTTCACCTACTCCTTTCAAGAGACGGTTGCCACCCAGTCCTTCGGGTGGACTTTTACTTACCTTCCGATACTCCCGGACCTCGAGACGCCCAAACCCTGACCCGTCTCTACTCCTGTCCTTAGTCATCGCTTAGCTAAGTTGCTCAGTCCCTTGGTCCAAGCTTCATTACCTAGCAATCCTTCGCCAGGTGCCTAGCAGTCCTTCGCCAGGTCTTCATTCCCTAGCAGCCCTTCGCTAGGTGCCTAGCAGCCCTTCGCTAGGTCTTCATTCCCTAGCAGCCCTTCGCTAGGTGCCTAGCAGCCCTTCGCTAGGTCTTCTATGCCTAGTAGTCCTTTACTAGGTGCCTAGCAGCCCTTCGCTAAGTCTTAGGGTTAAGATACCTAGCAGCCCTTCGCTAGGTCTTAGGGTTTCGATGCCTAGCATCCCTTCGCTAGGTGCCTAGCAGCCCTTCGCTAGGTCTTTAGGGTTCCGATGCCTAGATTAACTAGGACTTTTCTTCAACTAAGGTTACTTCACTTTTTCTCCCTTTTGTCTATTCATTGTATCACTGACTTAAGTGTATTGTCAAACATTAAAATACTTAAAGAGGAACATCATTGATGCATCTTGCACCAACAGTTAAAACCTCACTTATGCTTCCTAATGCTTTCTTATGATAAATAAAGAATTAATTGTGAGTTGTGGAATTTTTGTAGCACCCTAAGTCTCTCATGATGTTTCGGCCACCTCTCCCCTTTCATGGTTAGGATTAGATCTAATCCTCCAAGCATGCTTATTATGATTTCCTATGATACAATGGATGTTAATTGTGAGTTATATGAAGTTTCCATGCACTTGTGACCCCTTATAAGTTTCGGCCAGACCTAATATAGGGCTAGGAATTAGGGTTAGTCCCAAACATGTGTTCTAATGGCTTCCTATGGCATTGTATGTATTGTATGGACTTTACTTTACTTATGGTACCTCACATGTTGCTAGAATAGTGGGACTTTTATCTACAACTTTTGGTCATGCACCAAGTCTAGGGTTTGGGTTAGTCTAAGGTTCCATGTATACTTGTTTATGGCTTATTATGGTGTAGATATATGTTCAAGCATGTTGTATGAATTTTATGATGCCTAAATCCTAACTTTATGTGCTATGCATCATGACCTTGTATGCTTATATTATATGTCATATTTTAGTAGGTTTTATTTATGGATGTTTTAAACCATATACCATAAACACATGTGTTGTGAAGTAAGCATCATATTTATGTAGAATTATGCATGCATTAGGTAAATGCCTTGAACATATGTATATTATGGTTATGTAGACCTACGCATGTATTATGTTGAATGTCATGAACCTATGTAGTATGTATCATGTTCATATGGATCCTACCCATGCATGCTTTATGATAGATACCATGATCATGTATGCTATGTGATATATACCATGTATAAAAAAAAACTTATCTATGCATGCTTACCTTATGTACCATGATCATGCAAGCTTTATGAACTAAGATGATGTTTATGCCTTAAGGCATAATTATGTATGTATGTCATGCCTTATGAATGAAGATGATGTTCATGCCTCTAAGGCATAATGATGTGTGCATGACATACCTTATGAATGAAGATGATGATTATGCCTTTAAGGCATAATGATGTTATGCATTAACTATGAATGATGAAATGCTAAGTATACTTTATAACATGCTTCATGTATTAAGATCATGTTATGTCTTTACATATGCCATGTAAGTTCTATGAATGATGTAAAATGAAGCATGTGAAGCTATTTTACTTTATGGATGAGCTTGTACAGGACCCAAGTAAGGTCCAAGGGATGGGCTCCTTATGAAAGCCTCGGTGTGGGACTACCGTAGTTGTCCCCGATTCTGGGACTACCGCAACTATCCAACAGGGATGGGCTCCTCATGAAAGCCACGGTTCTGGACTACCGCAGTTGTCCCTAGGTTGAAGGTAACCTAGTACCCTAGTAGGTCGAAACTAGCTACCTCGTATTTACTTAGGGATGCGCGCAAATGATAGATGTATGTATGTGGTACAAGCCGGGGACCCCATGATGTTATGATTTATGTTCAAGTATTTATAATTATGATTTTCAAATAAGCATCCTTATGTTATGTGCATTTGACTCATGCATTTATTCATGCTATGCATCTATGTCATGTCAAGTATGTCATATGCTTACGTTTTATGTCAAGAACATCTCTATGTCTCTATGTTAAATATTTTATGTGCTTATATTTTATGTCAAGTACTTCTTATGCCATGAGCTCTATGTACCTTCATTTCATGTTAAGCACTTCCATATGATTATGTATTTCCATGTACATCTATATGCCTCCTCATGTCAAATGTTTTACAAATACCTACTCATGATATGTTTTTGTTTTATGTTACACTCTCTATGTTATACATTTTTCATTGACTGTATGCGATGTATGGTTTTAGTGAGTAGGAAAGAGTCTTACTAAACCTATGTGCTTATAGGTTTTACTTTCTTATACCGCAGATCATGCAAGAGGGTACTAAGCAAAGAGAAGCAGCAAAAGAGGCAAGTGTGTGTGTGTGGCAGTGACTCGGTAAAGAAAAAGGAAAAAAAATACTATTGCTCATAATTATCACATGTTTTATGTTTTGCATTGTCAACTCTAGTTTCATGCTATACACTATGATGGTTTTTCCTAAAGAACAATTTATGATGATTTCCATGATGTGTTCGTTTAGAACAATATGTTGATAAGTTATGTTTAATGCAAACATGTTCAATAATGTTATGTCTCACATGCTATGTCTTATTTCTTTTATGTTATGACAATGCTAAGTTTACCAAGTAACCCTGTTTAGGAATGATAGCTAAGATATGTCAATATGAGTTGCATGGTTAAAATGAATATGTAGGAAGTTTTAAATTATTCCGCTGCACTAAGATCTCCATATGCATGTATGTATGTTCGCGTAGCGCCGCCTTCCGCCTACATCGTAGGGCGCGGGAAGGGTGGGCGTTACACATCAAGCATCAATCCTGCCTCCTACCAAGTAAGAAAGTGCATATGTTTAGTTTTTCGAATACATATTTTCAATGCATGTCTTTTCAATACATGTCTTTTATATGAATATGATGATATGACATATGCTAGAGGAGTTTGATGATAAGTAATATCCTTATTCTCTTTATAATGTGTAGTAAGAGAATGGCAAAGGGACGTCCTAGAAGGGTCCAAAACCAGGAGCAAGCTCCTAGAGTGCTAGAGGCAACAGAGGCAGTACCACCACTAAATCTCTTAGAGGTGGTGGCTCAGTTGCAAAGGCAAGTAGCAGAGCAACAAGTTATCGCCACCATGATGGATAATCAGCAGGTCACTCCTGTTACGCCGCCAGTGGCAAATGTTGCAGCACCAGTTGTGACCAAAGATCCATCGATTACATCAGTAGTCCCGGCAAGGGGGGGGGTAAGGCAAGAAGCGTACCTCATTCAGTGGCAGAAACTGAAGCCAAAGAATTTCTCAGGCACAAGCGAGCCATGGGATGCTCAAGCATGGTTCAAAATGTTAAAGACCATAATGGAGCTACTGGACTGGCCTGAGGTAGAGAAGATCAAGTGCACCTCCTTCTGGCTTATTGGAGACCCTAGAATGTGGTGGGAGAGAGTCAAGGCCAAGAGGAATGTCAGCCAGATGACATGGGATAACTTCGAGACCGAGTTCTTTGAAGAATATTTTCACATGCGAGTAACCAACAAGCATTATGATGAATTCACAGAGTTTAGACAAGGTGACTTATCCATGGATGATGCAGTGAAGAAGTTTAATCGGTTAGCTCGTCTGTGCCCGGAGCTAGTTAGCACTAAAAAAGAGAGAGTTAGGCTGATGTTGAAGATGTTAAGGCCTGAGATAGCGTTAAATGTGGCCAGCGGTGTTAATAGACCGCAAACCTCAGAAGAACTGATAAGTAGTGCCTTGATCCCTGAGCACTACTTAAACAGTATAAAGGCCACTAGGATGCAACAAAAGTAGGTGGCGATCCAGAAGTCTTAGGGTAACCCGCAGAACTAGAAGGGGAACCCAAACAAGAGGAAGCAGGAGGATCAGAATACTTCTGGACCAACAAAGGAAGCTCATCAAGCAAGCACCCCAAATATCTTCCTTGCCAAAATGTGGGAAGATACACCCAGGAGCATGTCATCAAGGTATGAGCGGGTGCTATATCTGTGGAGTAGAAGGGCATATGGTGAGGGCTTGCCCTAACAAAGCAAACCCACCTCCACCACAACTTGTTCAGTATGGGGGGAAGCCTGCACAATTGCACCAGATGCAGCCAACATTGGAGAGAGCCTACGACAGTCAAGGGAGAGTGGAAGCTTCACCAGTCCTGACCAACGCCCAAATTTTCGCCATCACCAAGGAGGAGGTGGCAAATTCTCCTACCGTGGTCACAGGTCGAATACTCATCTTATCTCGTTATGCTAGTGTGTTATTCGATACTGGTGCAACACATTCTTTTGTGTCAATATCATTCTTTTAGAATCTAGGGGTTCCACCAGAAGTGTTGAATGATGAATTCCTAATGACCCTACCTTCGGGAGAGGTCATGGCATCTACTCAGTGGCTGAGAGCTGTGCTAATTCAGATTTCCAACCGAGAACTCTATGGTGATTTAGTAGTCCTTGACATGAAGGATTATAATATCATTTTAGGGATGGATTTCTTGAGCAAATACAACATCGCTATTGAATGCCGCAAAAGAAGAGTAAAGTACACACTAGAAGCAGAACTTTCATTCGAGTTTGTTGGAGATCCGAAGAGGAAGAAAAAACAGTTTCTTTCTAACCTACAAGCTCACAAGATGTTAGATAATGGATGTTCTGGTTATTTAGCACATATAGTAGATGGAAGGCAAAGAGAAGGGTTAAAGAAAGAAGATGTACGGGTAGTTTACGACTATCCAGAGGTGTTTCCTAAAGAGTTACCAGGACTGCCTCCCAATCGAGAAATCGAGTTTGAAATTGAGTTGGCTCCAGGTACCAACCCGATTTAAAAGGCACCTTATCGCATGGCGCTAGCAGAATTGAAAGAACTGCAAGAACAACTACAGGAGTTGCTCACCAAGGGTTTCATTCGCCCTAGTCATTCACCTTGGGGAGCTCCTGTGTTGTACGTCAAGAAGAATGATGGATCTATGTGGATGTGCATAGATTATCGAGCCCTGAACAAGGTGACTATCAAGAACAGATATCCTTTGCTAAGGATAGATGATTTATTTGATCAGTTGAAGGGGGCAACCGTGTTTTCCAAGATTGATTTGCAGTCAGGGTATCATCAACTCAAAGTCAAGGAGAGTGATGTGCCGAGAATGGCTTTCCGATCAAGATATGGACACTACAAGTTTGTGGTCATGCCTTTTGGAGTGACAAATGCCCCTGCAATGTTCATGGATCTAATGAATTGAGTATTCAAGGAGTTTCTTGATAAGTTCGTCATAGTCTTCATTGATGATATCCTATTCTATTCAAAGTCTCAGGAAGAACATGACAAACATCTGAGGGTAGTGTTGAAGATGCTACAACAGCAGAAGTTATATGCCAAGTTTTCAAAGTGTGAATTTTGGCTTGACCGAGAGGCTTTCCTAGGCCATATCATTTCTAAGGAAGGTATTATGGTAAACCCCGCCAAGATTGAAGCAGTTAGTAATTGGGGGCGACCAAAGAATGCTAGTGAGATCAGGAGCATTCTGGGTTTAGCAGGGTATTACAGAAGATTCGTGGGGGACTTCTCCAAGATGGCTTCTCCACTAACCGCCCTTACCATAAAGAATAAGAAGTACGAATGGACTGAAGATTGTGAGCAGAGTTTTATTGAGTTAAAGAAGAGATTGACAAGTGCTCCCATTCTTACATTTCCAGAAAGTGATAGAAGTTTTGACATATACAGTAATGCCTCAAAGTTGGGACTGGGAGCCGTAATCATGCAAGAAGGCAAGGTCATTGCTTATGCCTCCAGGCAACTCAAAGATTATAAAAAGATCTACCCTACTCATGATCTTGAGTTAGCGGCAGTAGTCTTCGCTCTCAAGATGTGGAGACATTACCTGTACGGAGTTCGGTGCAAGATTTACACAGACCACCAGAGTCTGAGATATTTCTTCTCCCAGAAGGACCTAAATATGAGACAGCGAAGGTGGCTAGAGTTAGTCAAAGATTATGACTGTGAGATCCTCTACCACCCTGGTAAAGCGAACAAAGGGGCGGATGCACTACGTAGGAAGACTTGCTAAACTTTGATGTCCCTGTCATCACTGTCACCACCAATGCAGAAAGAGATAGTAGATTATGGAGTTGAGATCATAGATGGGCAACTATCCGTATTGACACTAGAGTCAACTCTGCTTGAGGATATACAGAAAAAGTATGATCAAGATTCTGATATTAAAAGGATCAAGCAGGAGATGCACGAAGGAGAAAGTAAAGAGTTTAGAATATCTGATAGTGGGATACTCTATTATGGAGACCGTCTATGTGTCCTTAATAGTGAAGAGCTAAGAAGGAAGATTTTGAGGAAGCCCATAGAACTCCCTACTCTATGCACCCTGGTTCTACCAAAATGTACCAAGATTTGAAAAGAAGATTTTGGTGGTCTGGAATGAAAAGAGATGTACCTAAGTATGTCAGTACCTGCCTGACGTGCTATAAAGTGAAAGAAGAACACCAGAGGCCAGGAGAAGTCCTATAACCCATACAGATTCCAGAGTGGAAATGAGAAGATATAGCCATGGACTTCATTGTCGGTCTACCAAAGACAACAAATGGCTATGATGCTATTTTGGTAATTGTAGACAGATTGACCAAGTCTGCCCATTTCTTGACAATCAAAGTGTCCTACTCCATAGAATGACTAGCCCAGTTATATGTTCAGGAAGTGATCCGACTACATGGAGTTCCGAAGAACATTATCTCCGATAGAGATGGTCGTTTCACTTCACACATTTGGGAGTGTGTACAGACAGCACTTGGCACCAAACTGAAGTTTAGCACAACTTTCCATCCTCAGACTGATGGGTAGACAGAAAGTGTAAATCAAGTTTTAGAAGATATGCTGAGAGCTTGTGCATTAGATTTCAAGGGCAGTTGGTGCAAGTACTTATGTTTAGCTGAGTTCGCCTACAATAATAGTTACCAACATATTATTGGTATTGTCACGCCCCGAGACCTAGGAGCTGCTGATCCAATAGAAAATCGGACAGCACCTCCCCTGTCGGCGGACAATTTAAACATACACACAACATATATATCACAACCACGCAGTTTATATGGGCCTCAGGCCCCAAATCCAAGCAGAATAACGATATATATGATAATATGCTCATAAAACCAAAACCCGAACTTACCTGAGCTACCAGGGGGCAGGAATGCAGCAAAACCACACACATAGTCCAACATAGGACTCAAAAGTACAATGTCAAATTCATATCCCATACCACAAGTCCACGATAAATCCAGTGCAATATAATAAAACGTAATATGGTCCTAAAATAGAAAATAGTAGATAAAACCCAAATCGAATGTAGTAGCAAGCACGGGACTGACGACTCGGACCCTCCTGGCAGATATCAACCTGAAATCAAAAAGTAATGGCAACGGTGTGAGTCCATAACCTCAGCGGATACCCAGCAAATATGCATAGTGCGTTACAACAACAATAAGGGTCTACACTAATACAGTCTCATATAAACAATCGGAAAGGGTATACTGAAGATACAAAATACAGGTACATACACTACAAGAAAAAAGTTAAACAACAACGCTTTTTCCGCGTTGTCGTTAATGCTTAAAAAGCGATGTTGATGAAGCCGTTGTAGAAAGTATATCTACGACAACGCTTTTTCCGCGTTGTGGTTTGGAGCAAAGACAACGCTTTTTTCGCGTTGTCTATTGGTTTTTAAAAAGCGTTGTTATTGACGCTGTTGTTAAAAGTCGGGTATCAAAGACAACGCGGAAAAAGCGTTGTGGTTTGGCACAAAGACAACGCAAAAATCGTGTTGTGTATTGTTACTTAAAAAACGTTGTCTTTTTAATAGGCAGTGCTTTTCACAATTTATAATATTCATAATTTATAAACATTTTTATTCACAATTGATAATATTCACAATTTACAATATTCACAATTTACAAGCATTTTTATTCACAATTGATAATATTCACAATTTACACTGATAATAGTTTACAAAATTCACTTATAATACAGTGCATTATTTACAAAAATGTTTGTATTCCATATTAAATACAAAAAATATCTCAATTCACAAGTTCTATAAAACTTCATCATTCACAAGTTGTTCTTTGGGGCTGCTTGTTAACTCGATCTGCTTTAACACTGCATAAAAATAATAAATTGGGATAAGAGATTATATACACACAAATAAGACTGCTTCCATATGTGACAACTAAAAAGAATATAAAGCATACCTAGATGAACAATTAGAGATTATGATAAACAGAATCAATGTAACACTGACCTTTTGTTAACTGAAAAATATGCAGAGCACAACGCTCAACGGCAAGTCTTACTGGGCCACTCCCATTCTTTAACTGAAAAGATCTATGTCTAATGAACTAGGTTGCAGATTCAGTCATATCCATAAGTACTTGTAGCAGATCCTGGAACTCATTATCTTCCATGTACTGAGAATAAATAAGATTGTGCATCAGTACCTCAATGCAAAATAAAACAAAAGTATATAAAAAATCTCATAAAGCATCTTAAAGAAACTAAAACAAAGCAGAAGCATTTGTAGCAAGTTGTTGTAAGTATTTCTCTAATAGTAGATTCATCTATCATTTCACAGCTAGACCAAATATGGTAATCAACTTCAGACCACTGTCTTGCAATAGACACAAATCCCAAAAATCAATCACATAAAAGATGTTGTACCTGAGACATGATTCCCATGACTTTTGTTGCAGAAACTCGCACCTCATCATCATTAAGTTGCAACATGGCTCTCAGTAAAGTAGCAAGTTACTTAAATAAGATTATAGATTATGTTATGTAAACATGGTACTGTTAGAATGTAGATTGAAACTATTCATACTAAATAGTAGCAATTTCTTAAGGGAACTTAACATCAGTCATATATCATGCAGAATGAAGCAAGTACCAACAAAATTTTGGTCCTTAAGTCATATAACTCTCATAAAGCATAGAAAAATAGTATGTCATGAGATTTGATATTGAATGGCAAACCAAAAATGAAGCAAAATGCTCAGATGTCATCACTGCGTTGAAACCAACTATAGGCACCAAGGAAGCTAACAGTGTTCTAAAAACCACCTACAAAGGCACAGTAATGTTATGTGACAAAAGTGTCACCTCTTTATTAAAAATAAAACATTTGATGTATTAGAACTAAATGACAGCTTAAAGCAAAGTAGCAAACATTTGATGTATTAGAACTAAATGACACAATCAAACAAGGAAAGAAAATGAGTTTCAGAAGGTTCCCTACCAGAAATTCCATGTTCTGATGTCCTGTTCACCAAAGAAGAGAAGATTTTGTCAAGAATGAAACAGTTTGAGAGGTCGGAGCTACAATTATGTGCAAGTTAAATTATTAAGATGCATTCACAAAACCATCGTGGGTCCTAAGGAAGAATCATTGGCATTGGATCAATAGTTTTGACTTGTTAAAAAGAAAATTGATAAAAATTACAGATTAAAAAAACACACTGAATATTTGGTCTCAACATTAGTTCCAAGAACTCAACAAGAAAAACATGGATTTTAAATATTATAAAGGGTCTGATTCTGAATAGTTGACTTTCACAGAGAAAACGAGAAAACAATTATCAACCATGAACCATTTGCAAAGTTCAAAGAGTTAAAAAAAATGAAAAAAAAACGCCAAATCTTCAAGGACTTACTTTTCTTCTGTTTTGTTGTCTCCTTCAGCAACTGTACCACTTGCTGAACTGGAAAAGCAAAGCTTACTCTGGAAATTGACATGAAAAAAATCAACAATTTTAAAAATAACTAACTTAAGAGAACTTCAAACAACAGGGAGAGTATCGTTAATCAAGAAACTGCATCTGGAAAAAAGAAAGAGCCTAAGAGGCTCAGAAGAGTCAGAACACAGGTTACCAAAACTAAAGAAGCATCATATAGTGTATACGAGATGATAATGTAGAAGCATCATATAGCATATACGAGATGATAATGTAGTCCAACAAATATTGAGACCATTAGACAAGAAACTCCGGTCGATATATGAATTCTGCATATGAACAAATCCAAAGTAAGCACAGATCTTAAATAAGAATGCATATGAATTCTGCAAACAATTCAGATGCAAGAGTTGATGATGCCAAATTTAAAGTGAAAAAGAAGCTTCAAATAATCCAATAAAAAAAGAAGCATAATAAAACCAAAAAATTCACTAGTACAGTGACCAAATAGTATACAAGGATAATCGATCAAAGACAAGTATTTAATATTCTAATTTTGAAGTCCAAGGAATTCCCAGACAAGACAAATAAAAGCTCACAGGTATCACTAGTTTGTTGGATAAAAAAGATAACGCAATTTTATATGACCAGTAGCATCATGTAACGTTATATAATAGCATGGGCTAAGAAATTTTGAGATAGCATGCATTCAGTGGACTTCTATAACTATTGAACAATAGAACTTACTAATGCATATACATAACGACTGAAAGGTCCATCTGTAAAGCTGTTCCACGACATATAAAACTGATCTGCAAAAAGAAGACACTTTGATCATGAGATACAAGAGACAGTCTGGGATCAGAATCATTTTCGACATTTAGCAAGCTTTTAAACATCAAGACATCATTCTAAAAAATAATCCTTCACAAAAAGATGGAAAGCAAAGGTAATATAACTAACAAGTAACAAACCAATTATCCTTTTCAATTACTTACCTCTAAGTTTGTGGCCCCATAGTGAGCTCACACCATTTGCCTTGTGTGCTGCAAAAGTAGATAAGAAAGATATATAAGCTTAAGGAAAATGTTGAGAGAGAAGATATTGCCTTTAATAGAATGGAACAAGTGGAGGATAGACAATATTTTTAAAGTTCAATGCTTTTGCAGATGCAATCGAAATAAGAAAAAACTAAGAATAATTAACAGATAAAAATTAAATGGATAGGCAAATAGCTGGCACAAAATTCTCAAGTCAAAACTAATAGTAACTTACCTCACCTACGCGTATAGAACTTGATTAGCCCATAACTCACAGTGAAGAACTTGATTAGCCGGCCAGAGAACATTTGATTGTCTGTAGCTTCGCAAATCTGAAAAACCTGCACAGATCAATATGCAATTCAATCAAATTAAAATGAAGAATACAGGCTATATCAGTATAAAAATTGGGATAATCGAGTGTGATAGTTTCTCTTTTTTGACTGAAATGGCAAAAGCTTATTACACTTTGTCAGTATCCTTTTAGAAATTGCTCAAGGTCATCATCATACCTGGAAGATTTGAACGAACCAGAAGGTGGTTGCAGTGGTAATCAGGTTGTATACAAAATTTAAATCAGAATAAAACAGTGTATACCTCCACATGTAGCTCAGCTTCACATACTGGCAACAGAGAATATTATTAGGAAAAATAATAAAAAATTAGAATAAAACATTATGACTGGGGTGAGCATACTTGGGTGTTATCAAGAAAGACTGCTTCACATACCTCCATATGTTACAACTACAAAAGAATATAAAGCATACCTAGATGGACTTGTGAGGTAGAGACATGCTCGTTTCCAGTTTGTAGAATCTACATGCTCAACTAACAGGTCAACATCTTCCTCCTATATATTACACTGACAGAAGATTACAAAAGCTAGAAAATTTACACTGATAACTATTATACAGATATCTTGTACTTGCATATTAATGCAAGCAAACATCCTTTCACTGCATGTGACAAGTTTTCCAAACTCACAAGTTTTACAACACATCATCAATCACTTAAGAGTTTCACGAGTTTTTCAATTCACAAGTTTCATAATCAATCCGCGATTGGGGCCAACTTCTGAAGCTCGATCTCGTAACTATCCTTTAACACTGCCTAAAAAAATGGAATTAGAAATTATAGAAAATACAATATAATGTAAGCTACTTTTAAAAAAAACATCATTCCATGAACTTAAATCTAAATAGAATAATGATCTTGTATGATTCCAAACCTATTCAGAAATATGATCTTGAATGCACTCCGTCAACTCGGCCCGAACCTCATCAATTTGATCACGAGAGTAACCTATTTTTGTGAACTGTGAACACAGACAAATTAAATTGGCGAGTGGTTAATGGGAAAAACAATCAACACTGATCACTTTGCAATTCTAAATAGTTAATGTCAAAGAATTTGAGATAAGCTTAATATAGTTATTATTGATCTCAGTGAATCTCTCTCGATAGTCTCAACTTCTTCAATAATTTGTTTCATGTATCTCATCACAAAAAAACCGCATTGTTTCGCATCCGGTTGTTGAGGAGCCTATATATGGTAATTATTGTCAAATAGTTAACGAAAATTATACACATTCCAATATATGTTAAACAAAAGTATACATACCTTAACTACTTCCCACTTAGCATTTTTTCTCCATTTCCTTCCCTTGGTAGAATTAAACAAGCGTAATGCCCTTCATACGTTATGAATATTTGTTATATAAAATTTATATTAAAATATAAATTTACTGACAGAAATCTGAACTCACATTTCCATTACGTATTTACAATCATCATCTCGAATGCGGGAACTAAGGGAATCCAACACATAAATAGTATCCTTGTAAGGTTCAATTACACTGAGAATCCAATGGAAACTAGGCAAAGATATATGGTTAGATCATAAAATTTAATAAATTAGCGAATGGAAGCATTTTAAAGTGAAGTTGTATTCCATACAACGAATTCAAAATTTTTCTTTTCTCATCCTTACTAAGTGTATAGCATGCTGCTGGCAAAAATGTTTTCTTCTCCCCCATCCTTGGTGCCAAATCTGTCCTTACATTCATTTCCAAAAGGTCTAATCTCGCTGCTACTCCATCCTTTGTTTTTCCTGGAATATCAAGTAACGTTCCGATAAGACTTTCACATACATTCTTTTCAATGTGCATCACATCATGAACATGTCGAATGTGTAGATATTTCCAATACTCAAGTTCAAAGAATATTGATTTTTTTTTCCAACATGATTTTACATCATCATTCGATTGAGACTTTCTACTCATTTTTCCCCAATGACAATTAATTCTTTCAACTCTTTCAAAAACCTCATCGCCACTTAATGGTTTAGGTGCCGGGTTCAACTCTTGCTTCCCATTAAATGCCTTCCGTTGCCTTCGATAAGGATGAGTTGCTGGTAGAAACCTTCTATGATCTGTATAAGACATTTTCCTACTATGCTTCAACCTTGTTGAATAGGTTTCTTCACCACAAATCGGACATGCATGATATCCTTTAACAATACATCCAGACATGTTCCCATATGCAGGAAAATCATTGATTGTCCATAACAAGATAGCCCTAAGCAGGAATGTTTCTTGCTGATATGCATCATATGCTTCGACACCTATATCCCATAAGATTTTTAAGTCATCAATTTGTAACAACCCGGAAAATTCTCTTAATATTTTCTTAAAATATTAATCATGTCTAAATAATTTTCCAAGGGACCTAGAAATATTAAGGAGAACTTTGGCCTAGAAAATCCATGTTTTCTCATTTAAATTGAGAAAACTAAGTACCAATGAGCTTTAAATGGGCTCCAAAAATGGGTATTAATTAGGTAAAAATTAATATAAATTAGGTAAAATTAATATAAATATAAAATAATTTTATTTAGGAATATTGGCATAATTATGGGTGATTTTAGGGGGATTTTCGAAATTTAAAAAAATAAAAATAATAAAATAAATGAAATAAAAATAAAATAAAAATAAAGGTGCATGAGCCAAGGATTGAACCTTGGACCTCTTGTACAACCATGTATGCACTAACCAACTCACCTAGCAAGGTATTGTTAGGAGGGAATAAAGTGGATATTGGTTAAGGCATAGAAGAAGATGAAGAGTCATGGAGAGACTCTTCATTTGCCTCCTTAATGGGCTATTAAAGGGGGGTTTTGGGAGTTACCTCTTCTTCCCATCACTTGCATTTCGAAACCTCTCCCTTACCTCATCCTAGCCGAATACCCAAGGAGGGGTTCTCCCTTGGAAAAGCTCCACAAGAGGTCTTATCTCCAAGATCTAAGAGTTTTCCCAAGGATACAAGGACAAGGAGGCAAGGATCCAAAGCTTTTACAATCTTCTTCTTCTTCCAAGGTTCGAAAAATCAAGAAACTCAAGGTAAGACTCCCTCACCTGTGGTATAATAGTTCCCTATGATTTTTATGATTTTTAGTATGATATATAGTGGTTGGTTTTCGAATTGGATGTTGAAAGGAAAGAAAACCGAGACCCACATGTTTAAGGGTTTCGGCCACCATGATTTACAGGTCTATATGTTGGGTTTTTCGGGCCGCAAAAATCGCCTTTTCGCGTCGCGGAAACCCCGAGAACCCAAAGCCATGGATCTCGTGCGAAGAAAAAATTCTGAAACAAAAATTCACGTATTCATTTCATGCTCAAAACTCGATCTACTCCTAGATCTAAAGAGGGATAAACCATTTTACCTTTGATGCGTGCCCTGCTTAATCCCGCTCGCTCTTTTTGGATGTCAGATCTCTAGGACGTCAAGTGCCGTCCCTCTAGAAGTATCCACGTGAACAAAGTGGATGGAGGAAACCCTTTAGGTGTGCTAGCACCTTTCAAGGATTCGGCCAAGAGGAGAAGAAGAAGAAGAGCTCCAACACTTGGAGGAGGAAGAAGAGAAGACACCCAATGAGAAAAATGGAACAAAACCTTGTTTTGTTCTCCCATTGTGGCCGGCCACAAAATGGCCATTAATGGCCATTAAGTGGCCGGCCATAATGGCCATTAATGGCCATTAAGTGGCCTGCCATAACCCCCTTTCAATTTGAATTCAAATTCAAATGGGGGGTTTACAACCTTTGAAGATGATGTGGAGCATCATCATTGGTCAAATACCAAGCCAAGTCATCACTTGGTCAAGTCAAGGTGAGGTGGCCTTTTGGTCAAGTCAAACTTGACCATTAATCTTCCTTGATGAGGTGGCATCCACACTTAATGCTCTTGATGATGTGGAGCATCATCAATGGTTGGCTCCATGCCAATTCATCACCATGATGTGGCATTAAGTCAAGTCTAACATAAGGTGGATTTGGGTCAAGTCAAACTTGCCTTTTATGGACATTCCATATTTAGTCAAGTCAAACTTGACTCCATTTCTTCTCCCATGTCAAGTCTAACTTGAAGTGGAACCAAGTCAAGTCAAACTTGATTTGGATTTGGGTCAAGTCAAACTTGCCTTTTATGGACTTTCCATATTTAGTCAAGTCAAACTTGACTCCATTTCTTCTCTCATGTCAAGTCTAACTTGAAGTGGAACCAAGTCAAGTCAAATTTGATTTGGATTTGGGTCAAGTCAAACTTGCCTTTTATGGACTTTCCATATTTAGCCAAGTCAAACTTGACTTCATTTTTTCTCCATCTATTTGTTCTTTGTGTGTGACCCTATAGGTTCTTGTAACGTTGGCAATGCTTCTAACTTCTTAGAAACATAAGCAATGAGCGGTATCTAGCAACACATCATTGCTACCCAAGTTACAAGAATGTTGAGATCCAACATCACCAATGTGACCACTAATTATGACTTTCATAATATGTGACAATGTCCTTCTATCGTCGATATCTAGATTGATCTTCTATGAAGCATGGACCGTGTCATCCTCCAATCAATCTATGTGTCTTGAACTCCAAGTAGACTCACTATAATCAAATAAACTCAATATCTCATATTGCCTTATTTGGGCATGACCATGCACTTAGTGATCTCACTCTATCAAGACTATGATATCTCTCCCGTTATATAGGAGGGATAGATCCCATCTACATCACTCACATCCCTCCGCATAATTTGTTACATACCCAGTAATCGCCTTTATAGTCCACCCAGTTACGGGTGACGTTTAACGAAACCAAAGTACATAACTCCTTATGTAGGGAACTATGGTGACTTCAGGTCTAAGGACTAATAGTCATACTAATAGTCACATGAGAAAGTATATGACACTCATATAACGATCCATGATACTTTCTCATGGTGGGTCATTCAGTATACATTCTCCAATGCATACTCATGTGTCAACTTGATATCTCATATCCATGACTTGTGAGATCAAGTCATCGTGTTGACCTACATGCTAGTCTCTATGGATTAACATTGTCCCTGAATGTTAATACTTGACTAGGAATAATTAAGAGTAATGTTCTCTATATCATCTCACTATCGATTCAACCAATCGATTGATATAGTTATGAACCTACTACTAAGGACGTTATTACACTTAGTTATTTGGCACCAATACAAGTAAGTATAATAACCATAATCAAATGCCTTTATATATATATATGAAATATGATACAATGAGTCCATACAACAACCATCACATGATTGGCTCTAGGGCTCTCACTAACAATCTCCCACTAGAACTAGTGCCAATCACTATAGTATCTAATACCCAATGACCTAGTGTGACCATCATGCTTGGTCTGTGCCAAAGCCTTGGTCAAGGGATCTGCAATGTTAGCCTCTGTGGGTACTCTACATATCTTCACATCTCCTCGATCGATGATCTCTCGAATGAAATGGAAACACCGTAGTATGTGTTTGGTCCGCTGGTGTGAACGAGGTTCCTTAGCCTGCGCAATAGCTCCATTGTTGTCACAATAGAGCTGTACTGGGTCGGCTATGCTAGGAACCACTCCAAGCTCAGTAATGAACTTGCGGATCCAAACTGCCTCCTTTGTTGCCTCAGATGCAGCAATGTACTCAGCTTCTGTTGTAGAATCAGCAACTGTATCCTGCTTTGAACTCTTCCAGCTGACAGCGCCACCATTTAAGCAAAACACGAACCCTGACTGCGATCTGTAGTCATCCTGGTCAGTTTGGAAGCTTGCATCACTGTAACCTTTTACAGTTAGCTCCTCTTCGCCTCCAAATATCAAGAAATATTCTTTAGTCCTTCTCAAGTACTTAAGAATATTCTTGACTGCTATCCAGTGACGTTCACCTGGATCTGACTGGTATCTGCTCGCCATGCTCAAAGCATACGAGACATCAGGACGAGTACATAACATGGCGTACATGATAGATCCTATGACTGAGGCATAAGGGATCTTGCTCATGCAGTCTCTCTCCTCTCTAGAAGAGGGACCTTGAGTCTTCGAAAGACTCACGCCATGTGACATTGGCAGACTTCCTTTCTTGGAATTCTGCATGGCAAACCGTTGCAAAACGGTATCAATGTATGTACTCTGACTTAGGCCAAGCAATCTCTTAGATCTATCTCTATAGATCTTTATGCCTAGAATATAGGCTGCTTCACCTAAGTCTTTCATTGAGAAGGAATTCCCCAACCAAGTCTTCACAGACTGTAGTGAAGGAATGTCATTCCCAATGAGTAGTATGTCATCTACATACAAAACAAGGAAGACAACTGTGCTCCCACTAACCCTTTTGTAGACACAAGGTTCATCTTCATTCTTGATGAAACCAAACTGTTTGATTGCATCATCGAATCGAAGATTCCAGCTTCGAGAAGCTTGCTTTAGTCCATAAAGGGACTTATGCAGCTTGCATACTCTACCAGTATGCTTTGGATCTACAAAACCCTCAGGTTGTGTCATGTACACTTCCTCGAGGAGGTTTCCATTCAGAAACGCAGTTTTGACGTCCATCTGCCAAATCTCATAATCGTGGTATGCTGCAATAGCAAGCAAGATCCTAATGGACTTGAACATCGCGACTGGAGAAAAAGTTTCATCATACTCAATACCATGAATTTGCTTGAAACCTTTAGCTACTAGTCTACCCTTATAGGTATGTACAAGTCCATCCATGTCAGTCTTTCTCTTAAAGACCCACTTACACCCAATGGGTTTGACCCCTTCAGGTGGATCAACCAAAGTCCATACTTGGTTGGTGTACATGGAATCCATCTCGGATCTCATGGCCTCTAGCCATTTCTCAGAATCTGGGCTCATCACAGCTTCCTGATAGGAGGTAGGCTCGTTCTCAACGAGCACAACGTCATCATGGTCAGACAAGAGAAATGAGTATCTCTTAGGCTGACGACGTACCCTATCAGACCTGCGAAGAGGTAGGTCTACATGAACAGGTTGTTGTTCCACAGCTTCTTGTGCAACAACCTCATCAACCACCACACTTTGTGGTTCCTGTTCAACTTCCATCAAGGCTTCAGTGCTATTGTCCATGTCTTGAACTTCTTCAAGACTGAACGTACTCCCACTAGTCTTTCTAGAAACAAAGTCCCTTTCTAGAAATACTCCAGTCTTAGCAACAAACACTTTGTGCTGACTAGGAATGTAGAAGTAGTATCCCTTCGTTTCCTTGGGATACCCAATGAAATAACACTTATCAGATTTGGGTCCCAGTTTGTCTGAGACTTGACGTCGTACGTAAGCCTCACAACCCCAAACCCTCATGAAAGACATCTTGGGACTCCTCCCTGTCCATATCGTATATGGTGTCTTCATGACAGCCTTTGATGGAACACGATTTAGTGTGAACGCTGCCGTGTCTAGAGCATATCCCCAAAAGGATATAGGAAGATCTGCGTGACTCATCATAGATCGTACCATATCTAATAAGGTACGATTTCTCCTTTCGGATACACCATTCCACTGTGGTGTTCCAGGGGGAGTGAGTTGGGATAGAATCCCACACTCAGCTAGGTAGTCACGAAACTCATGGCTCAAGTATTCTCCACCTCGATCTGATCGAAGTATCTTAATACTCTTGCCAAGTTGGTTCTGTACTTCATTTCTAAATTCTTTGAACTTTTCAAAGGATTCTGACTTATGTGTCATCAAATACACANCTTTAGAATTATCCTTAAGGTTTTCAAATACGAATTCGGAATTATCCTTAGGATTTTTGAATTTTAATTCTGAATTATCCTTAAGATTTTCGAATTTGAATTCAAATTTATCCTTAGGTTTAATTTTATCTGATTTAAAATTATCAGAATTAATTTTATCAGAAAAATTATCAGAATAATCATCAAAATTAATTTTATCAGAATACTTATCAGAATTAATTTTATCAGAATAATTATCAGAGTTAATTTTATCAGAATAATTATCAGAATTAATTTTATCAGAATAATTATCAGAATTAATTTTATTAGAATTAATTTTATCGGAATAATTATCAGAGTTAATTTTATCAGAATAATTATCAGAATTAATTTTATCAGAATAATTATCAGAGTTAATTTTATCAGAATAATTATCAGAATTAATTTTATCAGAATAATTATTAGAATTAATTTTATCAGAATAATTATTAGAATTAATTTTATCAGAATAATTATCAGAGTTAATTTTATCAGAATAATTATCAGAATAATTATTAGAATTAATTTTATCAGAATAATTATTAGAATTAATTTTATCAGAATAATTATCAGAATTAAGTTTATCAATTACTAAATTAATATTTTGAATTAAACAATTAATTGCTGATATTTTAGTTATATCTGTATTTTCTAATTTGACGTGCAAGATATTAATTCTATTATGCAGGTAATCTAATTTATCAGGAAAATTAACTAAGTTTTCATAAGATAGTGCAGGAATTTGTAAAGTTTTTGGAACATAAATTTTTCGTACCGTTGCCGGACATTTGTTTTTGTAGTGTCCGAATTTTTCGCACTTGAAGCATTGCACGTGATCCTTGTTTTTCCGGACTCCTGGCGCTGGTATCTCCTTTGCCGCCGGTGACGAACGATTCTTACGAGTAGGGCACTGATTTTTGTAGTGCCCTCTCTCCCTGCACGTGAAACAGATAATATGGAATTTAAAAATGGACATTTTAAAATTAAAAGTACCTGATTCACCCCTGGGCTCCCCCTCAACTCCTGGCGTCGTTACTCTGTCGGCGGTTAGTCCGGTGAAGAGCGGCTCGGCTTTGATACCAATTGTAGGACCGGTGCCGTCGATAAAAGGGGGGGTGAATATCGATCGAAAAAAATCTTTCGAAATTCTTCGTAAAACTTTCATTCATTCTGGACTTAGAATATTAGTAGCGCAGCGGAAAATAAATAGAACGAAAAAGCAAAGTAAAGGACACAACAGATTTTTACTTGGTTCCCGACCCCCAGGGTCAGTACATCCAAGGCCTATGCACGGGAACGCCCGTCCACTATTGGTCTCCTTCCCAGACTTTCCAGAGACGGAGAAACCCGACTTACAGTGCAGGATTACAAGCAATAATATAGAAACTTAAGTATGGTAATTAAATAAAAGAAAACCAACAAGACAAAGTCTGAAGCTCGGCCGATCTGGACCTCCGAAGTGCCGCGCACCTCCTCCTGGAGCCTCCCGGTCGTAGAGCCTCGTCTCTAGCGTGTTGTCGTCGGTCAGAATGCTTGGGATCGCTCTTGGAAGTCGTTGTTGAAGCAGAGGGGTCGAAGCCCCTTATATAGGCCTCCTAGGGGCGCCCTGGATGCTGGGGGCGCCCCGATAAACCCGGTCAACTCTTATCCCTGCGTCGACCTTGCCGCAGCTGATAAGACCTTTGACCAGGGCGCCCCGAACCTCCCGGGCGCCCTGATGGAGGCTTATCTATGTTTCGGACTCGAACCAGCACAAACAGGTTCGAATCCGGGCGCCCCGGACGCTCCGGGCACCCCGCTTGACACCTGCTCTTCCAGCTTCACTAAGAACTTCTTTTCTTCTTTGGATGGGGGCGCCCTGGCTGTTGGGGGCGCCCTGGATGCATGGGGGCGCCCCCAATGATGGGGGCGCCTTGCTTAGGGCCTCCAGCAGCTTACAACATCTTTCACTCTTGGTACCTGCAAGATACATAACCACATAGCACATATACATATAATTTTAGTCTTAAGGACTTGGTTCGAACTTCGGATTTGCACGAAACCCTAGGTCGAACCGGCACAAGTTCCCATCCCCGAGAACTTGCCCTTCACCTACTCCTTTCAGGAGACGGTTGCCACCCAGTCATTCGGGTGGACTTTTGCTTAGCCTCCGATTACTCCGGATCTCGAGACGCCCGAACCCCGACCCATCTCTACTCCTGTCCTTAGTCATCACTCAGCTAAGTTGCTCAGTCCCTTGGACCAAGACTTCATTACCTAGCAATCCTTCGGCAGGTGCATAGCAGTCCTTCGCCAGGTCTTCATTCCCTAGCAGTCCTTCGCCAGGTGCCTAGCAGTCCTTCGCCAGGTCTTCATTCCCTAGCAGTCCTTCGCCAGGTGCCTAGCAGCCCTTCGCTAGGTCTTCTATGCCTAGCAGCCCTTCACTAGGTCTTCTATGCCTAGCAGCCCTTCGCTAGGTGCCTAGCAGCCCTTCGCTAGGTCTTGGGGTTTCGATGCCTAGCAGCCCTTCGCTAGGTGCCTAGCAGCCCTTCGCTAGGTCTTGGGGTTTCGATGCCTAGCAGCCCTTCTCTAGGTGCCTAGCAGCCCTTCGCTAGGTCTTGGGGTTTCGATACCTAGCAGATCTTCGCTAGGTGCCCAGCAGCCCTTCGCCGGGTCTTAGGGTTTCGATGCCTAGGTTAACTAGGACTTTTCTTCAGCTTAGGTTACTTCTCTCTTACTCCCCTTTGTCTGTTCAATGTATCACTGACTTAAGTGTATTGTCAAACATTAAAACACTTAAAGAGGAATATCATTGATGCAACTTACACCAACACTTATCCCCTTTGAATCGGCCTCTGGAGCTGACTGGGGCACCCGGGACCTCCTGGGCGCCTAGCTTGACTTGGTCCGCTGTCTTCGTGGCTGATTTTGCTTCGATTACTCTTTGGCTTGGACCTTGGGCTCCTAGCCCAGTGTGATTTCGAAGCATTCTTCCTTCTTTGCTAGTTTGGCTTTGACCTTGGGCGCCCGGGACCTCCCGGGCGCCTAGCCTAGCTTCCTGCCCCTTCCCATTGGGGCGTTCTGAGCTGCAGAAATACACTCCTTCGGTCCCTGCCATCAAGGTTAGTTCCAAAACAACCAAAGCAAGATTATTAGTCAATATTTACAGCCGTAGCTGTCTTGGTTCTGACTTCGGGTCTCCCAAATGGAACCCTAGGTCGAACCGACGCCTACTATTCCCTCGACGGGGAACGCGTCCTCACCTACTCCTCTCAGGAGAGTTTACCTTTTGCCAACCGGCTCCTCCGGTTGGACTTTTGCCCGATCCACCTGAGCAGGTCTTCGTGCCCAGTCCTCGACCAGGACTTCATGCCCAGTCCTCGACCAGGACTTCTTTGCCCGACTTTCGGTCAGGTCTTCGGTGCCCAGCCCTTTGCCAGGACTTCATGCCCAGTCCTTGACCAGGACTTCTTTGCCTAGTGTACCTAGGCTTCTTTCCTTCACACTTAGTAAACATATTAGACAACAATAACATCTTAACTTCTGAACCCTTTGCCATTATCAAACCCCAGGTTTAACTTAGGTGCTGCCTGCACCAACAATCTCCCCCTTTTTGGTTTATGGCAACCCGGTTCAAAAAGTTAAGTTAATCATACAGATAAGTAGGTAAAGTACCAAAGTTAATTTCCTCCACCTGGAAGAAATCTCCCCCTGAGTTTTTCAAAAGTTCATGAGGTTTTTGAAAAAGTTTCTAAGTCTAAAAGTGAAATGTTTTTCAGGTTTTCAATACTTAGAAAATTTTCAAGAAAAGGTTTTTATGTTAAAAAATATTTTCCGAAAAATATTTTTAGTTGGGCACTTAGAAAATTTTCAGGAGAATTTTGAACTTTGCACTTAGAAAAATTTTCACCAAAGATTTAGAGTAAGTACTTAGAATAATTTTTGAAAACAAGTAATTTCGAAAATAATTTCCAAAATACATAGTTTTTGCACTTTAGAAAATTTTCTAAACTTATTCTGAAGTTTTAACACTTAGAAAATTTTCAAGCAGTTCAAATAGTTAGAAATATTTTTCAAGTAGTTTAAATACTTAGAAATATTTTTCAAGTAGTTTAAATACTTAGAAACCTTTTTCAAGAAAATTTTCAGAATAAGTACTTAGAAAAATTAACTCACAACAAGAACTTAAGTACTTAAAGAACTTTACTTTTTGAAAAAAAAAAGAGATAAAAGTTTTTGAAAAAAAGATTTAATTTTGAAAAAAATTAAATTTTGAAACATTCTTTTCTCTCATTTCCAATCTCTCCCCCTTTGCCATATATCAAAAAATATAGCAAAAAAATGAGTAATCAAAGTAAGATGTTATACTGAACCAATTCTAACTTTAAACTTGACCAAATTAATTTAAATTTCCGCTTTCGGGTCCTGTCTAACCCAATTAGCTACTTACTAACTGTTATAAACAGTTGCTTTCACTAGGGTTAGTCAAGTTAAGTGATATGATTAAGTTAAATTTTTCTAAGCTTGACACTTAACCTGATTACTGTTTAATTGGTATTTAGTGCCCCAATTACTGCAGATGCACTGACTTAAAGCATCTTGAATCATGGCAAAGACCTAAGCATCTCAACCCATTCTAGGTTATCAATCAAAAGTACCCTAAGGTGCTTGTGAGATGTTGACTTCTAGATCTATAGGTGCATGCAATTCTAGGGTTAGGGCCTAGGCTAAGTCCATTTGTGAAAAAACCCTAGTTTTGAAGGGGGTAAGTTTTTTTAAAAAAAACTAAGTCGGAAAATTATTTTAAATGCATAAAGAAAATGATTTTGCAGAAAATAAATCAGTTTTTGAAAAAATATAATTAAAGCAGTCCTATTCTACCAAGCATAACCCTAACTGCCTTCTTAGCAAGCTGAATTCAGACTCAGGTAGGGGTTTGGTGAATATGTCAGCTAAGTTAGATTTTGAGTCTACATGCTTAAGGACTATCTCACCCTTGGCTACATGATCTCTTACGAAGTGGTGTTTAACTTCTATGTGTTAGTTCTAGAGTGTTGGATTGGGTTCTTAGTTAGATTAATAGAACTTATATTATCAATGTAGACTTGGGTTTGGGTGTAGTCAAGCCGGAAGTCTTTAAGAGTGTGCATCATCCATAAGAGTTGTGCTACACACTCTCCTAAAGCAATATACTCAGCTTCAGTTGTGGATAGAGCTACACAGTGTTACTTTCTGCTACACCAACTTACTAGACTATTTCCTAAAAGTTGGCAGCTTCCACTTGTACTCTTTCTATCTAGTTTACAACTAGCATAGTCAGAATTCGAGTATCCTGACAGGTCAAAAGTTTAGGTCCTAGGATACCAAATCCCTACATTTAGGGTGCCCTTGATGTATCTAAGTATTCTTTTTAGGGCTGCTAAGTGTGTTTCCTTAGCACAGGTTTGGTATCTGGCACACATTCCTACGGCAAAAAGGATATCAGGTCTGCTGGCTGTAAGGTAAAGTAGACTACCTATCATACTTCTATATAGTTTACGGTCTACGGGTTTACCATCAGGGTCACTATCTATTTTTACATTTGGGGTCATAGGGGTACTTATGCTTTTGGATATCCATTTTGAATTTCTTTATTAACTCCTTAGCATATTTGGATTGATGGACATAATTTCCATCCCTAGTTTGCTTGATTTGTAATCCTAAAAAGAAGTTGAGCTCACCAACTAAGCTCATTTCGAATTCGTTTTCCATTATTTTTACAAATTCTTTTAAGAAATTTGAGTTGGTGGATCCAAAAATTATATCGTCAACATAGATTTGGGCAATAAAGATGTCTTTTTCTAAGGTTTTAATGAAAAGAGTTGAGTCAATTTGTCCTTGTTTAAGTTCCTTAGAAATGAGGTAGGTTGATAGGCGTTCATACCATGCCCTAGGTGCTTGTTTTAGTCCATACAGTGCCTTATTGAGTCTGTAAACATGGTCAGATTTTTCTAAGTCCTCAAAACCGGGGGGTTGTCCTACATAGACTTCTTCTCTAATAAATCCATTTAGAAAAGCTGACTTTACATCCATTTGGTAGAGTTTAAATCCTTCATGGGCTGCAAAGGCTAGCAATATTCTAATGGACTCAAGTCTGGCTACTGGGGCATAGGTTTCGTCATAGTCTAACCCTTCGACTTGACTGAACTCTTTAGCTACTAAGCGGGCTTTATTTCTAACTATTTCCCCTTGGTCATTTAACTTATTCCTAAAAACCCACTTAGTGTCAATTATGGATTTGCCCTCAGGTTTAGGTACTAGTTCCCAGACTTGGTTCCTTTCAAATTGGGCTAACTCCTCTTGCATTGCTATGATCCAATCAGGATCAGGTAAGGCTTCCTCTATAGTCTTAGGTTCAATTTTTGAAATTAGTGCAATCTGACTAAGATTTCTATAAGAAGACCTAGTTCTGACTCCTAAGGTTGGATCACCCACAATTTGATCAGTTGGGTGACTGAGTCTAGGTTTCTTGGTTTTTCTAGAACTTGATTCAGCCTCAGGTCCGGCTGGACGGTTCGGTTCAGTATTTGGTTCAACTACTTGGGTTGGTTCAATTATTGGTTCAATTGACTCAGTAGTTGGTTCAATAGATAGTTCATTTAGGGGTTCAATTAGTGGTTCAATAATTTGTTCATTATCTTCGTGATCACTATTTGATGGATTTAAATCTAGGTTATTAGATTTTGAATTAGATTTCTCATCAAATATTAGATTTGTTGTTTCTTCAATTTTGTTAGTTTGTTTATTGTAAACCCTATAGGCCCTACTTGTTGTTGAATATCCTAAGAAGACCCCTGGGGTTGACTTAGAATAGAATTTACCTAGATAGTCCTTGGTGTTTACGATATGGACTTTGCACCCAAAGACCCTTAGGTAATGTAGGTTTGGAAGTCTATGGTAGTATAATTCATAAGGAGTTTTATTATGTCGTTTGTTAATTAGGACCCTATTTTGGATATAGCAAGCCATGCTAATTGCTTCTGCCCAAAATTGGTTAGCTAGGTTGAATTCATTAAGCATAGTCCTAGCGGCTTCCTGTAGGGTTCTATTTTTCCGTTCTACTATCCCATTTTACTGGGGGGTTCTAGGACACGGAAATTCGTGTATATACCCATTTATTCTACAAAATTCCTCGAACCATTGATTCTCAAACTCTCCCCCATGATCACTCCTAAGTCTTTTGATTTTGGCATCATTTTGATTTTCAATTAACTTACAAAAATCAATAAATAGGTTTAGGGTTTCATATTTTGTCTTTAGGAACCTAACCCCAAGTAAACCTAGAGTAATCATCAATAATTACTAAGCAGTACTGGTTTTCGCTTAGTGACTTAGCTCCATGTGAATCAAATAGGTCAAGGTGCAGGAGCTCAAGTGTGGTTTGAGTTAGGTCTGATTGAATTTGTTTATGATTAGACCTGGTTTGTTTACCTTGGTTGCATGATTCACATATTATGTTTTCATGGTTCTTAATTTTAGGTATTCCTTTAATTAGGCCAAGTTGGGTGATTTTGAAATTAATCTCAGATTAGTGTGACCTAATCTCCTATGCCAAAGGTTTGATTCTTCTAACTGAGTTAAGAGGCATTTAGGTACTAGGGGTAGGTTTAAGTGTAAACATTATTTTTCCTAGTGCCCTTAAGCATGATTTCTGAGTCTTGCAAGTTTCTAATCAGGCAGTTAGGGTTGGTAAATGTAACTACATAGCCAGTATCACACAATTGACTTATGCTAAGCAAGTTAAATTTAAAGTTTCAACCAAACGTACCTTTTTAATGACAAAGTCAGATTTGAGTTCAATGTTACCTGACCCAATGACTTTGAGTGTAGCATTGTTGCCAAATGCTACTAAGCCTAGGTTCTTGAACTTAAGTTTGGTGAATTTCAATTTGTCCCCAGTCATGTGTCTGGAGCACCCGCTATCCAACATCCATTGGTCCAAATCTTTATGTTCCTACACATAAAGAGTTTGTTGATTTTGATCCAATTAGAATCAAGGATAGCCTAAATTGATTTTCACAACCTAGTCTGTCTCACCCAATCTAGAGTTATCAATCACGTTAACCTTATGGGTTTTTGTGAGACAGGTTTTAATAGAAGTAAAGATTTTATTTTGAAAAACTATGATTAGTTTTGAAAAATTAACTTAATTTTGAAAAACCAATTAATTATGTTTTAAAAATTATTTTTGAAAACAATGGTTGAATCTAAGATTAATTGAAATCTGTGTTAAATTCAAATCTGACAATAGTAAAGTGAATTTGGTTTTCAATAATCGGCTTCCAGGTCTTGGCGAGGCACTAGGCCTTCTTTGGCTGTAGTCTTATTGGATCATCAACCCTTTCCTTGACAAAGCCTTTTATTGAAAATCCATTTTCAAGTTACTCCTTGAAAGATTTTGGTCTAACTAGTTTGGGTCTTGGATCGGTAGCTTCGGCTAGTTCCGCCACAATTGCTTCCCTAACGTACTATCATCTCACCTCCACCCAATACTATGTTGTTCAAATTTCAGTTAATCGGTTTAGTCCTTAATCTAACCAGTCCTAGGTCTAAGCATGGTAAATTGCAGTAAATAAATAAACAAGCAACCATACAATTTTACAATAAGAAAAAGCATTTATTTAACTATAAAAATGGTTTTTGAGTTGGTTCCCCCTGGACTAAAGCCACGGTAATGATTAGGCAAGATATGAATCTTGTCCTTGGGGATCCAATACTAGTTTGGTCCAGCTTGGTTGATCAGGCAAAGTTTGGGTACCCATGCCTGATCTTTGGGTCTAGACTGATTCAGTACAGCATAATATGACCTTTGTCTAGCCTTGGTTCGATATCCTAACCCAGATCGGTTTAGAACGGACTTCTGTTTTCCAAGGATCATATCAAGACCCTTGGAACCCGAAGTGAATCGTTCCAAAGCTGCTCTAAGGTCCTTGGCTTGAGTTTTCAAGGAGGAGTTCTCTTTCCCAAGTTTTTCAACTTGAGTAGATGTTTCTTCTTAAACTTTCTCAGTTAAGGATCTAGAATCAGCTCCCTTTTTTAGGAGTTTTACTTCTTGACGGAGAGACTCGACTCGAATTTTGGCTTTCGCCAAGTTACTAGATAGGTATGCAATTAATTCAGCTAATTCAGCTTTTGAATAACCACTTACAGTTATTTTGCCGTCTTCTGATATGGTGAGCTTTCCGTCGTCCGGCTCCGATTCTGATTCGGTGTCGATGTGGTTCGATTGTGGGTCCTCTTCTTCTTCTTCGGATAAAGACTCGTCCCACGTTGCTTGAAGGGTCTTCTTCCTTCTTGTCTTCTTGGCTTCTTTCATATTAGGGCACTCCGATTTGAAGTGTCCCTTCTTGTTGCATTCGAAGCACGTTACGTTGGATTTGGTCTTGGATGGTTCGGTTGGATCATCCTTCTTTCGACTGGCTTTTCTTCTGTTGGTCTGATTCTTCAATTCTTTGTAGTAGTCCCGGGCTAGCCGAACAAGCTTTGGTCGATCCCCTTCGCTGTCTTCTGAGTCTGAGTCTGAGTCTGAGTCAAACTCGGGTGCAGGTTGAGGCTTCTTATTGACCACCTTTCCTGTTTTGCCTGCAACAAAAGCAATGTCTTTCTCGTCTAAGGTGCAGTTAGTCTGCTCATGTAATTCAAGTTCAGAAAATAACTCGTCTAATTTGATTTTAGAAAGATCTCTTGAAACTTTTGTCACGCCCCGAGACCCAGGAGCCGCTGATCCAATAGAAAATCGGACAGCACCTCCCCTGTCCGGCGGACAATTTACACATACACACAGACAATATAACACAACCACGCAGTTTAAAGGGCCTCAGGCCTCAGATATATGCAGAAACAACAGTTATATGATTATAACTATCGAAAAACCAAATCCGAACTCACCTGAGCTGCCAGGGGGCAGGAACAAAACCAAAATCAAACGAAGTCCAACATAGGACTCAAAAGTACAGTACCATCAAATAAAACGTGCATACATGTTCAAAACAAAATAGCGGAAGCATAGTAAATACTACAGGGTCCATAAATGAAACAACGGAAAGCCAACACCAAAGAGAGCTCCGCTGGAGCTGGGGACTGGCGGCTTGGGATCTCCTCGCAGACATCAACCTGAAATAAACATATATGGCAACGGGGTGAGTCCATAGCTCAGCGGATACCCAACAGATATGCATAGAAGGTTATACCAACAATAAGAGTTCAGCTAATACAGTCTCATAGCAACAGTAGAGAAAGACTAGTACTGAACATACCGAAGTAGATATATACCTGAATCCATCTAACCTGTATAGAGGGTAAGAAATACCAGAGGAAAACCAATAGACATATAAGCTCAGATAACAAGTCTCCAGAATATGCGATGTCAAACAAGTGCAGCAAATAAGTGCAGCAAACAATGCACGATGCAAAGTATGCACATGGTGCAATGACATGTGTCACCCCTGACACCAGACAGAATCATCGTACACCTGTCATAGGGACGTCTGAAAAGGTAGGGCTCTGACAACTGTACACCCTGCCATCACTGCTCCTGAGTGACCGGGTGGCCAGGATGCTGGTGGAGACTCCGCTCCGACCCCAAGCAATGGGGGAGTCAAGCTCTCATCTCCTCGTGGCTCAGTACGAGAAGGGATCCCTGCTTGCTACCACGCCCGTGCTCACCCTCCAAATAGTGGCCGAACGGAGCAATACAGGGCAAATGCACACATCTACGGTATCCACTAACCCATGAGTGGCCGTGTGTGCCCGTCATGTACCGGAAAACGATTAGGCTCAACCACAAGGGAGTCGCTGATCGCCGGCATGCAACAGTGCAAGGATGGTGTATGATAGATACACATACCTCCCTCCCCAAGTCCCCAGTATACTGGGTCTCAGTCTGAAATCCTACAACAGGAAGTACAGGTAACCTACAAGGTATACTGGACTGAAATACAGATCCCTCAAGGTCAAATGCAAGAGATACACTACGATATCTAAGCATACATGTAGAGATGACGATACCAGAGACTGTATGGAACTAACAGCATAATAACTCAGGGATAAACAACAAGTATCCAGAACGGGCATAATAAACAGGGATAAACAAACCATATCCAGAACAGACATAATAACCAGGGATAGCGTAGGATCTTACTGCTATCTATAACATTCTATGCATAACAGAATGACAATATCAAGATAGATAAGTCAAAGGGTACCCGCCTCCAAAATAGGTGAAGTCCGTATCAACGAGACAGAACCACCCGTCAAATAATAATCCGATCAAGCTCCTGTATCAAGGATGTATTTAATTAGCTATTACACAAATAACAACTAGCTAATTAATCCCTAATTTGTTTTAGGGTTAACCGAATCCATTTCTTTCTATTTAATTTCCTTTAATTAAATAGAAGGTTCCTAATTACCCCATGTAATTAAAATTAGGCTCAATCCTAAATGCGCATTCCCCACATGTAGGTTATTAGGGTTAAGCTTCAGGCTAAACCCAATCTCAATCCAATCCTTCAATTGACATCAAGGATCTGGAGCAGAGCAAACAAAAGAACTCAGTAGCAATCTAAAACATAAAGCTCACAACCGGATCCCACATAGAAGCAAACCAACAACCCACACCGAGCTCACGTAAATGGAAATGATCAAATCAGCTCTTCACCAATCCATAGCTCCTAATTCAGATCAAACAAATTTCCAATTCGACTTGTCCTTACCTGGTCTGGCGAGTTAGCTACTGAACCAGTGAATCCCTTCTTCCTGGCCGCCCCTCATGAACCTGGGATCCATTCCACGGCTTGACAGAAAATCACAGCAAGGGAAGAGGAAATCGATCCCTAAATAGACCCAGAGATGATATCACCATCACGGCACAACACAAAACCGATCCCTAGAGGCCAAAGTTGAGATTCACATAATCAATTGCTTACCTAGATGAAGGCAACCCTAGATCGAAGCAAGAAATAGGCGCATCTCCAAGGTTTAAGCTGCCGAGAGAAGTACCCGGCCGATTGAGGTAGCCACTATCCTCGCCCTCAGCCCCTGCTTGATGCCGGCACACTCGTCCAATGGAAGAAGACTCATCCACTAGATGAAGACACAAGGGAGACTCGGGTGCAGAGGAGTTGCGGGCTAGGGTTCGCGAGAAGGGAGAAGGAGTCGGGGAGAGCTGCGGCTTGGCTTCGATCGGGTAGGGAAGAGGTGGCTGCGGCGCAAACCGAGCCCTAATCAGTTTTTATATGGGCCTTTTTGCACTTTAGTCCAAACAAGTTCTGCCTAATCACAAAACCACCCCTAAGGTCGTAATTCCTTATCCATTACACCCTTAAAATTAGTCCCAGAGCCCGGAAAAATTCTAGGAACTTTCCGAAAAATTTCCGGAGTAGAACAAACGTGTCGGATTCAACAACTTTATACGCATCTACCATAGATGTCCATAAAGTATTTCTCGGGAAGGCGTTTAGGATATACCTGATCAAGTCATGATTTTCTACCTTGTGACTTATTGTATGTAGACCGTTCATCAACTCCTGGATTTTGGCGTGGAGCTGGGATGCAGACTCGCCGTCGTTCATTTTGATTGTGTAAAACTTGTTCAGCAATAGGTCCCTCTTGCTGATTCGGGTGTCGCAAGTTCCTTCGTGCAATTCGATTAACTTACCCCAGAGTTCCTTTGCACTGTTGAATGGTCCCACTCGGTTCAGCTCTTCTTTGGTTAGACCGCATTGGAGTGTCTGGGTCGCTTTAGCATCAGCCTCAATTTTCTTTTTCAATGAGGCATCCCATTCTGTGTAAGGTTGTGTCACACCTTCAGCATTTTTCGGGATTTCCAGACCAGATTGGATTATGATCCACATGTCCACCTGAGTTTTCAGGTAGACTTCCATCCGACTCTTCCAGTAGGAGAAGTCCTCCCCACTAAAGAGTGGTGGTCTGGCTGTACTGAAACCTTCTTGCAAGGCCATTTAGATTTTCTGAAATAACAAACAAAAAAAAAATGTCCCAAGACTTGGTCTTGGATTAGTAGTGCGTGAATAAAATAGTTAAAACGAAACGATCGAGTGGTGTTGCACCAACCTCGATTAACGATAAAGATTCGATCGAAAATAATTTCGTAAAAATCCGAAAAAAAAACTCCCAAATTGGTGGTTGCACCAAATTTGAGCTACCCCGCTCTGATACCACTTGTTGGATCGAGAAAACGATAGAGGGGGTGAATATCGTTAAAACTTTTTCTTCGGATTAAGAGAGAGTAAATGCAGCGGAAAACAAAAACAATCACACAAAGAACACAAGTCTTTTACTTAGTTCGGAGTCGCGGTCGGCTCCTACTCCAAGGCCCACGGTCCTTGACCGTTTACTGCGAGCAATTCTATAATCGCGCAAAGGTTTACAGATTTTGGTACAAGAATATTACAGTAAATAAAAGAGTTACACTTTTCGTTACCGACGCCCGATGTGGATCGTACTTCGGAGCAGAGGGTCGTCGTCGGCGCTGGAATCTTGAGATTGGAGTTTGCCGGAGCAGAGCGCTTGAATGAAAAGCTTGGAGGCGTTAGAAAGTTGTGTTTTTGAAGCCTTGGGGTCGAGCCCCTTTTATAGTGCTCCTGGGGGCGCCTGATTCGCTGGGGGCGCCTGACACGTGCCTTCAGATCGGAGAACCTTCATCCGCAGCTCGATCAACGCTTATCCCCTTCGAATCGGCCTCTGGAGCTCACTGGGCCGCCCAGGACCTCCTGGGCGCCTATCTTGACTTGGTCCGCTGGCTTCGTGGCTGATTTTGATTCGATTACTCTTTAGCTTTGACCTTGGGCACCTAGCCCAGTGTGATTTCGAAGCGTTCTTGCTTCTTTGCTTGTTTGGCTTTGACCTTGGGCACCCGGGACCTCCCGGGCGCCTAGCCCAGCTTCCTGCCCCTTCCCGTTGGGGCGTTTTGAGCTGCAGAAACACACTCCTTCGGTCCCTGCCATCAAGGTTAGTTCCAAAACAACCAAAACAAGATTATTAGTCATGATTTACAATCATAGCTGTCTTGGTTCTGACTTCAGGTCTCCCAAATGGAACCCTAGGTCGAACCGACGCCTACTGTTCTCTCGACGGGGAACGCGTCCTCACCTACTCCTCTCAGGAGAGTTTACCTTTTGCCAACCGGCTCCTCCGGTTGGACTTTTGCCCGATCCACCTGACCAGGTCTTCGTGCCCAGTCCTCGACCAGGACTTCGTGCCCATCTTCCGAGCAGGTCTTCGGTGCCCAGGCCCTTGCCAGGACTTCGTGCCCAGTCCTCGACCAGGACTTCTTTGCCCGACTTCCGGTCAGGTCTTTGGTGCCCAGCCCTTTGCCAGGACTTCATGCCCAGTCCTTGACCAGGACTTCTTTGCCTAGTGTACCTAGGGCTTCTTTCCTGCACACTTAGTAAACATATTAGACAACAATAACATCTTAACTTCTGAACCCTTTCCCATTATCAAAACCCAGGTTTGACTTAGGTGCTGCCTGCACCAACAACCAAACCAGAATCAAAAGATTAGTCTAGATCCGAGGCAGCAAGAATCAAGGGGGAGATTCCCAATAAGGAATCAAAAGGTAAAAGTGTAAATTCAAATGTTAAAAATCAAATAATTTGTTACACATACAGGGAGAGAGGGCACTACAAAAGTAAATGTTCTACTCGTAAGATACCAACGGCACCATCAACGTCAACAAAGGAACCAGTTTCAAAAGCACGAAAGGACAAAAGCCGCATCCAATGCTTCAAGTGCTAGGAGTTTGGGCATTACAAAGATGAATTCACAAATAAAAGAGCCAAAGATCCAGGACAACCTATCAAGATGGGTAATTTTAATTTATATGAAAATCCACTCTTTACCATGAATGTTGATAGTTTACTTAATCACTCTTGGTCAAATTTAGATATGGACACATGCCTAAGTAACTTAATTAAATCATGTATATTAACAAATTCAAATTTCAAAATGTTAAGACAAGAAAATGAGACTTTGAAAATTAAAATTGATATACTAGAAAAACTAATTAATAATCTTGCTAACTTAGAAAATCCATAAATTTCCCCTCATTATAATTTTACTTAGTTTTTTTTGCTTGGATTTAGAATTGGATAGTTTAAGGACAAACGGTTTAATTAAAATTTGAACAGCATAGTATTGGGTGGAGGTGAGATGATAGTACGTTAGGGAAGCCCTTCTAATAAGGTCAAGTATGCCCTACTTGGTCTGTTTAGTCTGGTAGAACTAGCCGAAGCTACCGATCCAAGACCCAAATTAGTTAGACCAAAATCTTTCAAGAAGTAACTTGAAGATGAATTTTCAGTAAAAGGCTTTGTCGAGGAAAGGGTTGTTGATCCAATAAGGCTACGGCCAAAGAAGGCCTAGTGCCTCGCCAAGACCTGGAAGCCAATTATTGAAAATCAAATTCACTTTACTATTGTCAGATTTGAATCTAACACAAATTTTAACTAAATCTTAGATACCTTTGTCAAAGTTAATCTTGCTATTTTTTATGCTATAATATGATTGCTGGTTAACATACTTTTTATGTCATTAGTCAAATTTTAACTAAATCTTAGATACCTTTGTCAAAGTTAATCTTGCTATTTTTTATGCTATAATATGATTTCTGGTTAACATACTTTTTATGTCATTAGTTCATTAATGTTTAAAATCTTACATTTTCTTTCAAAATTCGCTTTAATGAACTCATCAAATTATGATCTAGGACTTGATTAACTTAATTACTTATCAGTCAAACTTGGTTAACACTGAAGTCCCTTAAGGCACTTAGATAGAGTCGGACGGTGTCAGATACAGGGGAGTTTAACTCAAAAGAAAAATATTTTTCGAAAACTTTGCCTGGCAATTAGTTTTTGGAATTGATAGATAATTATGATTTGTACCAAATCCTAAAGACTCAAAGGAAGAGTACTTGTGGTTAACAAGCTTCCTAGGACTGAGTCAAGTTTAGGGGGAGGTCAAATTAAAAGAATTATTAAACATTTCAAAATAATATGTTTTCATACACTATATTTTCAAACTTTTGTCTTTCAAAATATTATTATTTTAAATGTTTTTGTGGCTTATAAAATTATTTTTGAAATACCTTTTAAAATAATATTTTCTTGAGTTTGGAGATTTTCCAGGACACTTAGGGAAATGCCTTTGTAGTTAACAAGGTTTCCTAGAATTGTGTCATACTAGAAAAGAAACCAAGTTAAGTAAAATATTATGTTTTAAAGACAATATTTCAAAAGTACTGGTATTTTTCAAAAATGTATAATATTTCTCAACAGTACTAATATTTTTTCAAAGTAAAAAAAACATAATATTGTTCAAAATTACTTGCATTGTTTTAAAAAGTACATGCATCTTTTTTTTAAAGTATTTGCATTTTTCAAAATATTCAAAATAAATGGTTAAATATTCTGAACCTAAACTTATTGATTATAAGGAGAAGAGTTTCACATTAAGGGGGAGAGAAAGAAAGAGAAAAAGAAAATTTTTTTATTTAAATTTTTATCTCTTTTTCAAAAAGTAAAGCAAAAATTTCTAAGTATTTCTAAGTGTTTCAAAATATTTTTTAAGTGCATATTTTTTTTTCCTAAGTAAAATTTTCCTTAGTGAACAAAATTTATCTGAGCAAAAACTTTTTGAAAATTTTGACAAATGTTTCTAAGTAAATTTTTTTTTGGTGAAAAATTTGTCTAGAAATTTCTTAAAGATTTTATTTTTCAAAATGCACAAAGTGTTTCCAAATAAATTCTTCTAAGTCTGCAAAATTTTAGTAAACAATTTTTTCTTAATTCTCAAAGTTGAAACTTTTTAAGGGAATTTGGCTTCAAAATTTTGCCTAAATAATTTTTTTTTGGTAAAACTCTTTTTGCAAAGCCTTGTAAGTAAAAGTTGTTTAACAAAATTTAGGCTTGCAAAACTTTTCAAAATAGAAAATTGTCTAAGTGTAAAAAGTTTTTTGGTGCAAAGGCTTTTACTCAATTTTTTGAAAAACACTTTGTCAAAAACTTAGAAGTTTTACAAAAAATGCATATCATTGGAAAAACTCAAAACTCCCTATTAGATATTGTGTTCACCCATTCTTTTTGATATATGTCAAAGGGGGAGGAAAAGTCAAAGTTAAGTGTTTTATAACACAAACATTCAGGATTGCAGGGGAAGAATGAGAAATAAAATTTATTTTTTTACGATTCAAAACTACATTGGTTATAAACTTTACTCTGCTCAAAACTGCTAGAATTTATTGGTTTTTACCTTCTCTTCTTAAAGGTTATAATGTTTACTTAACTTTGAATTGTGTTGCCATAAATCAAAAAGGGGGAGATTGTTGGTGCCAGAAGCACCATATCAAACCTTGTTTTGATATTGGCAAAGGGTTCAAAGTTAAGTATTATTGGTCCTCTAACGATGTTACTCAAGTGTGCAGGAAAAGTCTTAGGAACACTAGGCACGATGTCCTGGTTCTAAGAATTGGGCACTAAGTCCTGGTCGTGGGCTGGGCAACTAAGTCCTGACATTAGGTTGGCCAATAAGTCTTGGTCGTGGACTAGGCACTAAGACCTGGACGAGGGCTGGGCACCGAAGACCTAGTGAGTAAAGCTAGGCACTAAGACTTGGTCGAGGACTTGGCACCGAAGACCTAGTGAGTAAAGCTGGGCACTAACTCCTGGTCACGGACTGGGTACAATGACCTGGTGAGTAAAGTTGGGCAAAAGTCTAACCAGAGGAGCCGGTTGGCAAAAAGGTAAATTCTCCCGAGAGGAGTAGGTGAGGGCGCGTTCCCCATAGAGGGAACATTAGGCGTCGGTTCGACCTAGGGTTCCATTTGGGAAACCCAAAGTCAGAACCAAGATAGCTTAGGCTGTAAATAATCGCTAACATGTTTGCTTCTTTTTGTTTTGGAACTAACCTTGGTTGCAGGGATCGAAGGACTAGTTTTCTACAGCTGAGGTGCCTCAATGGAGTGAGGTGCCTCACTGGGGCTAGGCGCCCGGATGGATACGGGCGACCCAGTGCAAAGGCAAAACAGAAGCAAGAGAAGCAAACTGCCATGAAGCCTCTGGACGTACTCAGCTCAGGTGCCCGGGACCATACGGGCGCCCCCATCAGCTCAGGCGCCCCAGTGAAGATGGATAAGCGCTGATCGAGCTTGCAGATAAGAGATTGCGCAGGGAAGGCCACGTGTAGGCGCCCCCATCGACACAGGCGCCTAGGGGTGAGTATTCGGTTAAAACCGAACCGAACCGAACCAAATAGACCGAATACCGATTTAACCGATTTTCTCCAAAGAAACCGAACCGACCGAATTTTGCGGTAAAAACCGAGAAAACCGAACCGATAAAAAATCGGTTAATTCAGTTTTTAACCGAATTAACCGATTTGACCGAATAATTTTGACCCTAATACAATTTTGTGTATTATATTTGTTTACATGTGAATCAAAATTGAAAAATAACCGAATTAATAAAAAAAATCTCAAGACTCTAGTTCATCTAACATTATCTATTTTTTATAAGTTTATAATCGGTACTTGTAAATTTTTATTCGTTGTCTGAGCTAATATATTCGTTATTTATAAATTTTTATTTCTTGTCTAAGCTAATGGTGCGTTGAATATACACCACGATTAGATGTATTTGTTGTTTGTTATTCCAAGTCCACGTATGCTACATGACATTAGCTTGTTGTCTTGTCATATTTTCACATTTGTATATTTTGTTTGTTTTTGTTTTAACGTTTGTGTTGCTTCAACAGTATATCTAATGCGTGAAAATCATTTTAGATTTGATAGCATTTTTAAATCGGATTATTTTATTTAATAATTGCTTCGCCACTCAATACATTTTTCACATCAAAAAATGTCAATGAAGAAAACAAATAAATGATTTGAATTAATGAACTAACCACCAGATCAAGTGAAACAATTAATTGTGTTTTTATTGAGAGAAAGTTACAAAATTGATGTGTCTTAAAACCTATACAACTGTTTATGTCTATTTATATTGGTGCATCCTCAGATCCTCTAATGCACAGTAGTTAATCTGTGCAAATTTGCATTGAAGCTGCTGTCTCCACCATTGAAAAATGAAATTGAGCTGTGTTTGAGAGAAGCAAAATCCAGTGAACTCCACGTCTCCACCTGAAACCATGTGTAAGAAAAGAACGATGAGAGAATGCACAATCAATAGGTACAAATGTAACTCCAGAAGCATAGCACTGAGAGACAAACCATAATTCCTCGGCAACGACTGCACAGTCTGCCAAATTTCTTCGAGTTCGATAGCTTTTGTACACCTTTTATAGTCTACCAAACATGATTCACCTTCTCTGTTGGAGCAGAAATCTTGTTCCATAAGGCTTCAACCCATTCACTCCAGAGCAAAGAGAGATATAAGCCCATCAAGCACTTTTAACCGAAAAAAGGATGCCCATACAAAGAAAATTAAACGATCAATAATAACAGGGAAAATAACTCTACACGATCACACTTTTCGATTCTTGATAAATATATCTAAAGGTATTACAAAACTGAGCACTCAAGGCCTCAAGGGCAAGACTATAAAGAATAGGTAAATAGAGTATAAAGAATAGGTATTAGAAAACTGAGCACTCAAGGCCAACTGTGGTTTCTTCAAGTCCTCCGACGATAAAAGATTATCCTCTAGCAGCAGTGTTCTCTGCCGGCTCTCGGGCTTGCTAAAATCAAAACGTGATTATCTCATCATATATAAAGTCATGTTTACCGATTGGCGTAAAACTATAACAAGACAAAAAGATAACAGATGAAATATAAATGAAAAGCTAGAACCTTAAGATCATCCGGAAAGGAATTGCCCATTTGGATTGCTTTGTGGCCTTGTTATAGTAGTATCTACGACAAATAAAAATAATTTTACCATTGGAACAAAAACAGCAGTGCTCGATTGAGGGACTTAGAAAACTTGAAGGACTTGTTACAACAAGAAATCAGTGCATACTTTTGACCGTATGAGGTAGTGAACTCCTTCCAATCAGTGGATGCATCTGCCTTCTGATACAAAAAAAAAGGTGTTATGTTACTCCAAAGACTAATGAGATTTCAAATAAAAGAATAAGTGAGGAGCAAGAAATAATGACCAATAAAAAATTATGTAACGAGGAAGTTCAACCAGAAACACTAAAGAGAGCAAGATGAAATTTGGCACAATAACATCTCAAATTCAAGATATATAAGTCGCGAAAGCCTGTACTAAAACATCTTTGAGGATATGATCAAAGCCTGTACCATGGGGTTTGAGGATATGATCAGATCGCAAATGCAACCGTAGACAGTCATCGACTCTTCAAAATCTTCCTTCAATGGCAATTTGGCAAAGCTTTCAGAAGCACAGGCAAAGCTTTCAGAAGCACAGGCAAAGCTTTCAGAAGCTTTCAGTAGAGCGCGTACTTATCGAGCCAAACAGAAAAAATTCCCTAATCTCAACAAACACTAAAAGCAATAAGATGAGGAAAAAAACTAATGCGGGATGTATACAAGATCTAATGTAAATCCATCCTTTGTGTAAACAATCAAGTAAAAGGATACCTGAATGTAAATCCGAAGTTACAAACCAATCCTACAGCAGGTGACTAGTTTGACAACATGGATTACACAAATTCATGTTTTAACACCAAAAGTATGATGAATGTAACAGTTGAAAGCTAAAGGGAGTAAGGGACAAAAGTTCAGGAACAATATTGTCATGTGCATCTAGATTTGTGCAGTCTTCTTGATTTCCCAATTTATGCAGTCTTCTTGATTTCTGCAACTAGATTTCTCCTGTTTTCATTCATTTGTAAGTAACAATTAGTATGACAAAGGTAAAAAAAATAAGAATTAATTTAAGTGTACTGTATTGATGAATCAAATAGCAAGGTCAACCCCAACTTAGCCATGTCATGTGTCACAATGTCAGCAATCCTTTCCCAATCAAGCTACATTATATAAATCAAATAGCATAAGATTAGTATTTACTTACATCATCAGATAAATTCAACGTCAATTTAAATAAAATACAATATTTAAACATACCATTGATTATTGTGTCGTCGGTGTTGTCGAAGAAGATGAGTCCATTATAATTTTTGAGAATTTTGATTAAAAAATACATTATAAGTTAAATAAATATTTTATAAGTTTATAATTATAAATAAAAATCTAATTATATTTTTCTTAAAAAGAAAAACTTACCATTCTCAAGTTTTTCCACATCCTCTAAAATTTCTTCAATGATGAGCGGTTTCAAATTAACCGAAGCCAATCTTGAGTACAAATAAGACTTTCTACCACCTTAGGAGTCACTGAACTCCTAAAACAATCAAGTACCCGACCACCAGTACTGAAAGCAGATTCTGAAGCAACTATTGATATCGGAACAGCTAATACATCACGAGCAATTTGAGCAAGTATAGGAAATCTGTGACAATTTTGCTTCCACCATCCCAAAATGTCAAAAGTATCAGAATACTCTTCAACTATTTCATTAAGATACTTGTCTAATTCTGACATATTACCATCACCAAAAACTTGTGCCTTTTGTTTCTTATATTTTGCTATAATTGATTGTCTTTTCAAATCATCCATATTTGTTGAAGCATCTTTACTTCCAACTGATTCTGAAATAGAAGGAACTCTTGAAGTATTACATTGAGGCTCCATTTTTTCCTTATAATTCTTGTACAAAGCAAATAAAGTGTCCTTGATTATCTTTCCCATTCTTGCACCTTTCTCATCTCCATATAATTCAATCCCTTGGATCAAGCACCACCGCAATATAAAGCAACTTATTAATTTTCTCAGGATCTCCCCAATATTTGTCAAATTTATTTTTCATTTTAATTCCCATGGAATACACATCAAGATCATCACTTTCTTGCCACTCCATCAAGATGGTATGAATGTAACTAATCTCATGTGCAAAAGTATTGGATGTGACATACAAAGAACCAGAAACTTTTAATGTTAGCTCATAAAATACTCGCAGTAGAGATGCAAAAAGTCTAACATTAGCCCAATCTACACTTGTTGGCTTCCCATCAAAAGTCTTTAATTCTCTTTTAGGTTTACCATCTGATTCAAATACCATCTCTCCATTCTCATTCAAAATAGTATGTCATTCTGTGTATTGAAGATCTAATTTAAAACATGGATCTTGTTCATCAAACCTATCAAAAGCTCTTTCAAATTTTTGAGCTGTATTCAACATCAAGAAAGTTGAGTTCCATCTGGTTGGTACATCTAAACATAATGAGTTCTTGCTTTCAATTTTTTCAATCTCTACACATTCTTTGAATTTGCTTAATCTAGAGGGAGATTGCTTAACATATTTAATTGCATTCCTAACCTTCACAACAGATTGATTTATATCTTTTAATCCATCAGCAACAATCAAATTGATTATATGAGCTACACATCTCATATGAACATATTCTCCCTTCATAATAGTGGAATCCCAATTAATCATCTTTTTTCTGAAACTATTGATAGCAACATCATTTGAACTTGCATTATCAACGGTAATAGTGAAAATTCGATCAATTCCCCAACCTCTCAAGCAATTTTCAATGGCTAAGCTAATAGCCTCACCTTTATGACTTGTAATTGGACAAAAATTGAGAATTCTTTTCTATAAATTCCAATTTATATCAATAAAATGAGCTGTTGGACACATATAATTGATTTTTTGAATCGATGTCCATGTATCAGTGGTCAAACAAACTCTTTGTGTTGAATCATGTAATAATTTTTTTAATTTTTCCCTTTCAACTGTATATAACTCAACACAATCACGTGCAATTGTCCATCTTGAAGGAATTCGAAACTTTGGACATACCATAGCCATAAATGTTTTAAATCCTTCTCTTTCTACAAATTTGAAAGGAAGTTCATCCATTACGATCATTTTAGCTAATGCTTTTCTAGATGCATCTTGATCAAATTTCCAAGAAGTCAAACACACCTCACCCTCTCTTAAACTTTGTAAATTTAAATGTGCTTGAGTTGTTTCAACAGCAGAAGGGTGTTTTTTACATGAGGAAATATGAGATCTCAAGCTTGTCGTTCCATTCTTGTATGGATCACAAAACAATTCTTTATCACAATATTTGCATTTAGCTTTTATCTCTGATGCATCATTAGTAAACTTTATGAAATGATCCCATACTTCACTTCTTGGTTTCATTGATTTTCTCTTAATTACCTTCCCTTTAGACTCTACAGTCGTTTTTGCTCCCTCTGAAGGGCCAGTTTCAGATTGTGGTATTGAACAACTATTATTAACATCCATATTCGATAAATCTCCTTGCATTGATATCAGATCAAAGATATCAATAAATATAACTGAAAGATAAATATGAAACTGTTTAAAATATAAATAAATATAACTGAGAGATAAATATGAAACTTGAGTTCATCAGAATTCATATGTCAATACAATATCAATGATTAAAATTTCAAACTATTAAGTAGGTATCATCATAACCTTCATAAATTATACTTACCAGTTAGGACTTAGGGCAATTGCTTGCTGCTGACTGCTGTGGACTTGTGGAGTTGTGGTCGGATGTGGGGACTCAGCCACTGAGAAGGTGAGAACTCAGAGCAGTGAGTCAGTGAGTAGGGAAGAATGGAGGACTAGCTGACCAGCTGAGACGTTGAGTAGTGAGAAGGATCAAGGAAGGACCGAATGCCTTTAAGACTGCGACGGGTCACGGCAAAGATGGAGACGCTTGAGGGAGGAGAGGATGGGGACGCGGTTAAGCAGGGAGGGCTGTAGGCGGATCGGCTGAGGGAGTGTTGTAGGCAAAGATGTGGAGTTGCAAAGATGTTGTAGACTTGTAGCTACAGCAAGACGGCGACGAGAGGAGTTGCGCTTGCCCAGGAATGCCGGCGGAGTTGTAGCCGTATAGGTGATCGGTTGTGACTTGTGAGAACAGAGAGTGAACGCGAACACAAACGCGAACGCGAACGCGAGACGGTGAGAGGAGAGGAGCTGACTGCTGAGAGCGTGAGAGGCGAGCGACGCCGACGAGCGTGGTGCGTGCGGGCGTGCGGCCGACGGTAGCGAGAATTTGGGATTTTAGGGTTTAGATCAGATGGGTTTACTTTTAGGTTTTAGGCTATTTAATTATATTAGTATAAATGTATAATAGTATATTACACACTTACACTATTGACTAGTGAGTAGTGACTACACCCAAGTGACCCAACCAGCAGGCCACTAGGCCAGGGCCCAGGGCAGCACGCCAGCACCGCAGTCCGCAGCAGCCAGCAGCCAGCCCGCCCGCCCAAACCCAAACCGAACTCATTATTTCGGTTTATTCGGTTTAACCGAATAACAACGTGAAAAACCTAAACTGAACCGATATAACCGAAATAATCGAATTTTAAAAACAGAATTAACCGAAATTCCGAATTAACCGAACCGAAATTAAAAAATCGGTTGGTTCGGTCGGTTTATTCGGTTTAACCGAATTTTTGCTCACCCCTACAGGCGCCCCCATGGGTGCTATAAAAGGGGGTTCACCCCCAAGGCTTCGAACAACATCGCTCTCAACGCTCCAAGCACTTTCGTTCAAGCGATATGCTCCGACAAGCTTCGACTTCGAGATTCCAGCGCCGACGACGACCCTCTGCTCCGAAATTCGATCCACATCGGGCGTCCGTAACGAAAGTGTTGCAAGTTTAAATTTCAATTCTATTTCTGTACTAAATTTGTAAAACTAATTTTACGACTATAGAATTGTCCAAAGTAAATGGTCAAGGACTGTGAGCCTTGGAGTAGGAGCCGACAGCGACTCCGAACCAAGTTAAATCAACCTATGTTCGTGATTGATTTATTACTTTCCGCTGCGTATTTTCTCTATTCTTCCGAAAAGATTTGATCTCGATATTCACCCCCCTCTATCGAGTTTCTACGATCCAACAAAAACTCGATCTCAAATTGGAGACTAGACCAAAGTGACTAATGATCCTATTTACGATGAAGATAAGATCGAGTAAACTAGTGAGATTGAAATATTCGGTGATCCTATTTATGATGATTGTGGAGTGGACAAAGTGCTTGATGATGATCCATTATTTGTTCAGATTCATATTCTGTCCAACAAGGTAATTTTGAACTTTTTATCAAATTATATCAACTGAAAAAGATCTAAAAGGCAATACCGAAGAGATTTGTGAACCGATTTATGATAATGATGATGAAGTAGACAAGTACCAGGTGATTGCAATAGACAGTAGAAAAGGGGGCTCTATGTCTTGGATCTGCTCCAAGTACCAGGTGTTGAAGCTTCTGGTGTCAATCTGTCATTTTTTCGATTGAGTCATTCTTCTTTTGTTTTCTATTTATAGCATACTCATTTAGGTCATGTTTCAGCATCCCATTTATAATTATTAGCTTCATCTAGAGTATTAGGACTTTTAAAAAGTCATGATATTTCTAATTGTAGTGGTTGTAAACTAGCAAAATTCTTTGAATTATCTTTCTATAAAAGTTTATCTTTTTCTCCTAATCCTTTTGATCTTAAGCATTCCGATGTATGGGGGGCCTTCTCCTATTGCTACAAAAAGGGGATCAAGATACTTTATTTCCTTTATTGATGATTGCACTCGTTATGCTTGGGTTTATCTTATGAAACATAGATCTGATTATCTTACCATCTTCAATGACTTTAAAGCTATTGTCAAAACTCAACATTCAGGTGTTATCAAGTGTTTTAGTTGTGATTTAAGGGTGAGTATACTTCTAATGCTTTTTCTCATTTACTTGCATACCTCGTATCGAGAAACACCTGAATAGAATGGGGTTGCAGAGAGAAAGCATAGACATCTTGTTGAGACAACCCACTCATTCTTATTATCTACAGATGTTCCTAGTGTCTTTTGGGGATAAGTAGTTCTTATTGCTACTCATGTAATTAATAGGATTCCAACTTCCCATAATTCATGTTTGTCTCCTTTTAAAAAACTATACGGTCATGCTCCTAATTATTCATCTTTACGTATTTTTGGTTATACTTGTTTTGTTCTGCAACCACACGTCGAGTGTGATAAGTTGTCTTCTAAGTCTGCTTTATGTATCTTTCTTGGTTATGGTGTTGGTTAAAAGGGATATCATTGTTTTGATCCAATCAGTAAAAAATTATATGTCTCTCGTCATGTTGTGTTTCTTGAGCATATTCCTTTCTTCTCCATACCTCCTCTATTACATAACATGACACATGCAAATCTTATTCGCATTGATCCCTTCAGTACCGACACAGATAAAGCCTCTCCCACAGCTCCTCATGATCACTCTGTTGAATCTGATACTCTCAAGACATCTCCTCCTCCTCCCCCCTCCCCCTCTTGTGATTGTTCCATCACCTGGCGAGATTGTGGATAATCTTATTCGTTGGTCTTGACGTCCTCGTAAGTCAACTAAACTACCTGATTTTGCTTATTCTTGTTATTCTAGTTATTTCGCTTCTTTTGTCATATATATTCATCATCTTTCTAAGTCTTTGTCCTATAGAGAAGCTGTTGATAACCCACTTTGGCAAAATGTTATGGACGAGGAATTAACTGCTCTGCATCATACACATACTTGAGATCTAATACCTTTGCCACCAGGAAAATTTGTCATTGGTTCTCGTTGGGTCTATAATATCAAAACTAAATCTGATAGTTCTGTCGAACGATATAAAGCTCACCTTGTTGCTAAAGGTTACTCTCAATAGTATGACATGAATTATGAAGAAACTTTTGCCCCTGTTGCTAAAATGACCACCGTTCGTATCTTAATTGCTATTGCCTCTGTTTGTCGATGGAAAATATCTCAGATGGATATCAAGAATGCTTTCTTAAATGGTGATCTTCAAAACGAAGTGTATATGATACCTCCTCCTAGCGTTGCTCACCAATCTAGTGATGTTTGTAGGCTTCGTAAAGTTCTCTGTGGACTCAAAAAGTACCTCTTGCTTGGTTGGCAAAATTCTCCACGGTGATTACCTCTCTTGGCTTTCGTCCCAATGATCATGATTCGACTTTATTTGTCAAGTGTACGCGTGTAGGTTGTATACTTTTATCTTAATATATGGATGACATAATAATTATTGGTGATGACTTGGATGAAATTGAGTCTTTGAATTTTGAATTAGCTCATTGCATTCCTATGAAAGACTTGGGTTTACTACGCTATTTTCTAGGGATCAAAATCGCTCTTCTCCAAAAGGTTATCTCTTGTCTCAGTTAAAATATATAGTTGATATATTTAAGCGTGCGCGTCTCATTGACAACAAGATAGTTGATACTCCCCTTGAGACTAATGCTCAGTATTCTCTATCAGACGATTCTCCTTTGCCTGATCCTAGCATCTATCATATAGTTGTGGGAAGCTTGGTTTATCTCACTGTGACTCATCCTGGGGTTAGTCAGTTTGTTGCTACACCTACCATAGTTCATTGGGTTGTTGTTGTTCGTATTCTCCGGTATCTTCGGGGAACTCAGTTTCAAAGTTCTTATTCCCTTCTACTTCCTTGTTAGAGTTATATGCATACTCTGATCGCAAGTCCACCATGTTGGGGCAATCGGCCCAAGTATGATCTGGAGGATCATGGGTTTTGATGTGTGTGTCAATATGGTTAAGTTAGGGTTTGTTGTTGGTCTAATATGTGTATGTGAGTGTGCAGGTTTGCAGGTACACATAAACTTGGTTGGATGTCTCCAAGTGAAGGGTGGCATGGAGGCAAGTCGTAGACTTGCGTGCACATCCGAGGGACCATGGACAAAAAAGGTACGATGAGCCGAGGGAAGCGGACTTCGAAGCATACGTGAAGGATGGCATGGAGGCAAGCCGCGGGCTAGTGTGCGTATCCGAGAGACAATGGCCAAAGTCGAAGAGGGCTTGAAGGCGACGGATCGAGGCTGCTGGAGCAGAGAAGATGAGTCGAGGGATGCGGACTTCGAGGCATGCGTGAAGGATGGCATGGAGGCAAGCCGAGGGCTTGTGTGCGCATCTGAGGGACGGGAGCCGAAGATGAAGAGGACGTGAAGGCAACAGATCGAGACTACTGATTGAAGAGTCAACCAGGTCGTGAGGGTCGAGTGTGAGTGTTTGTACTCGGGAACTAAGCCGAGAGGGTTCGAGTGCGGAGAGAAATGTACTTGGGATGGGTAACCCTAGGCTTAGGAATGACCAATCGACTGCCCCTGGGGCAGTCGACTGGTAATGGCTGGAGATTCAAACGTTGGGCTCGTAACGTTCGAATCTGAGTGGGACCAGTCGACTGCCCCTAGGGCAGTCGACTGGTTTCGGCCATAACAGACTCGAGTTCTATTTAAGGGATCTCATTTAAGGCCTTTCTTCCTTGGCGAAACCTGCTTGGATAGAGCTGGTAAGTAGCCTTTGTTGCTCAGGTAGTGTCCAGATGTTGTGGTGAGGTTTCTCCACCCACAAGGAGCTACGACATCTAGCCGGAGGTGCTCCTGGGAATCATCCACCGATGAATTAGGGATCGCCCACCTTACGGGCAGCCGTGGAGTAGGAGTTTTATCTCCGAACCACGTAAATAGGTGAGTTCCTCTTAGTTTAGTTTTAGTTTTTGTTTATTCCTCTTGTGCACTAACTTTGTAGGAAGAAAAATCAAAGAAAAGCTATTCACCCCCCCCCCCTCTAGCTTGACGGTCACGGTCCAAACAAGTGGTATCAGAGCGAAGGTCCACTCTTGTTGGAATAACCGCCAAAAGAGCACAAGCTAAAGGAGATGAAGATGGAAGACAAGTTGGGTGATGACATAAACACTCCACCTCCTTATGATCATGAAGATTTTGACTATTGGAGGACAAGAATGAAGACTTGGCTTGGGATGGATTGGGAGTGCATGGTGGTGCTAGAAGAACCATTCGAGATTCCAAGAGACAAGCATGGGAAAAAGCTCCGACCTAGATATTGGACTAAGGAGCATCAACCCCAATCTAAGGCAAATGAGAAGATAATTAGTATATTAATTAACATTTTACCTAATAATATTTTAAGTGGTGTAGGTGAATATAAAGATGCATATAAGTTATGGAAAAAGATAGGAGAATTTTATGAGAACTCTACACAAGCTAAAATAGTAGAAGAGCCCAAAGAAATAAGTTCAATGGTCCAAGAAAGGAAAAAGAAAAAGAGTTGTCAACCTCATCAAGTGAAGTGGCACAATCAAGTGAATGATCATCTACTTCATCAAGGGATGAAAAAGAGGTTTCAACTTCAAGAATTGAGGGGGAGGAGAGACCTTCATCAATCCCAGAGCAAGAAAAAGCTCCAACCTCTACCAAAGCAAAATCAAAGGATCATATCATATGCTTTGGATGCAACAAGAAGGGGCACTACAAGGACAAGTGTCCATTAGGTAAGAAGGAGGTAAACCCTAAACCCAGGTCCATTCATTTAAAATCTAATGTGGATTATAGGGAAAAGAAATAAAAGAAGCACATTAGGTGCTACACTTGTGGGGAGCTAGGGCATTATCACACTAAATGTCCAATAAAAGGAGAGCTCAAAAAAATGGAACATTTGAGAAGATGGGAAATAGAAGAGAAGAAGAGAAGATCACATCAAGGGGGAGCTACAAGGGTAAGGGAGGTAATCCCTAACTTTAAGTATGTTTCCAATGCTTTTGTGAATGCTAGAAATAATAATGATTGCTTGCCTATGCGTACTTTTGGCTTCAAGTATCATGATAGAAATAGAAATACTATTGTGTGCCAAATACTAAAAATCCATGGTTCATGATAAATCTAGGGTGTCTAGACCTAAGGATCAAGGCATCAACCCTAAGAAAGGGAGACACATGCCTAGAAAAATGGGTAGATCTAGGAATGATCAAAATGGTCATGGGGATGCTAAGGTTAGGAACCTAGAGAAGGAAAATCAAGATTTAAGAGCAAAGCTTGATAAGTTAGAAAAGAATTTAGATAAACTCATTAGGGGATTCAAGGGATTAAGCATGAAACCAAATGATCGACACCTTAGAAATGATAGGTCGGGACTAGGATACCAATCTAGGGAGCCAAATGTTAGTAAAAAGGCTAGTGAAAAATCATATGGCAAGGTGTCATACGATTATAGCAAAGGAAAGACCAAAAATGGCAAGGAAAAGTCATTTAAAAGAGAAAAGAAGGATTTGACCAAGAAAAAGGTGTATAAAGTTAAGAGAATTTTAGTTGAAGGTCAAGAAGCACCGGAGGTACACCGGTGTGGTCTTGCCTTTGTTAATGAATCACCTAGGGAAGTGACTAGGGCTAGGAGCTCAAGGGAGAGTTCTAGAGGTCAAAATGAGATCTATGGTCAATGAGTCTCAGAAGGATTTCTTCAAGAAGATTAGATGGATTTAGAAATGTGCCAAAGGATTTGGAAGACTCATTTGAGCCTTAATCCTAGGGAATTGGCACATTAAAAGAAGGTTTGTGGAAGAAAATATGAAAATATGATCATATTGGGTAGAAATGGGTGTTTAATGTGTAAACGCCATATAACTTAGTGCTAGAAATGTATGATGATTAAGTATGAGAAGATACATCAAGGAGAGGTCAAAACTAGAACTTTTAGATAAGTATAAATGACACAATTTAGGTAGGGAGAATTTCGTGCCAATCTTGGGATCCGGAGTAGATTTATTTGAAAATATATTTTTCCAAGTAGACATAGGCTCCACAAACATCCCACGAAATTTTAGATTTTTTGGAGGTTTGTGGAATTAGTTACGCATTTCTGAAATTCGGACTGGAAACCTAAAAAACTGAAGTTACCAGTCGACTACCTTGGGGCAGTCAATTGATCTTACTGATCAATTTCTCAGTCGACTGCCTGGGGTAGTCGACTGATATGCAGGGTGTTTAAATAGAAAAGGCCGCACGGGGGTGGTCGAACCTAGGGTTTTCGGTGCCACCCCCTGCGAGATTCCTTCTTCCCCGACCTCCTCTCTTGATCTAAGGCGTTTCCCAAGCCCTAAAACACCTCTCTAGCTTCCTCCCACCTCAGATCTAAACCTAGGGCTAGTAAAACCTCTTCTCTCAAGTCAATCCTCACCCATCTTCGCCATGCAACGACGGGAGAAACGGTAACTATTTGTGTAGGTTATTTTTTATAGTTAGTTCATATTTTGGAACTAATTTGTTTCTTTGTGCATGTTTTTCTTTGTGTTTCCTCTTTGTGATGTAATGTGTGGTACATGCATGGGTGTGGTACATTTTAGAGTTGTCCAAAAGAAAAGAAAGGGTGAGGGGTGATAAGTACCATTTTATTGATCATTTTAGTTGCCAAAATCCATGTTTGACCCATGTCTTTCTTGCTTAATTGTGAAATTACCCTAGGTTTTAGAACTTACTTTTATTTTGGACTTAATTGTAAATCTTGATATATTTGAATTATTTTGCCACTAAATTTTTGATCTATTTTTGTAGGCATGAAAGGATCATGGACCTAGGGCATACTGGGTCAAACTTGAGTCAGGAGTGGACCCGGATCGAGTGATCAAGCTTCGGATTAATCTGGGTCGTCTAATTCAAAAGCGGCTAGATCTGAGCCATCTGGGACCATCTGAAGCAATCCAAGCTAGGGTTAGGGCTGATCCAGCACTCTGATCAAGATCTAAAGGTTTCATCCCAATCAGAGTTCATTCAACCGTTGGATCAAGCTCGGAGGGCTCTAGACTGTCCATTCAAAGATTAGGTTGATATGAACCATCCATTGCAAATCTGGAGGATCCGAGCTACCACGAGGCAGATCCTGACCCTTGATCAACATCATCAAAGTTTGGGCCAGATCGGATGAAGATCAGCCGTTGGATTTCCTCAAATCAATCTGAGCCGTCCGTTGTCAAGTACTTAATCAAAATTTCCTCAGCTTTCTTCCTCGTCGCATCTTCGCCGCAACGTCTTCGTCTTCATTCTTCTTCGCATTTTCTTGCAATTTCTTTAGTTTGAAGGCATGACCACCTCAACTTCAACCTTGGATCAAGATTTGGATCACCGGAGGAAGCTTCTTTGGAGAATTCAGCTCAGTTTTGTACCAGACAGAGTTGTTTGAGGGTTTCGACAGCTTTGTGGTCCGATCACTCGTTTCTCATCCGCGAGCCATCTGTAGGGGTCCTCAGGTGAGCTCAGAGCGTCTCCAAATCATCATCGCAATCCATTAAACTGAGATCGAAGAGTTCGGATTGGATTTCCCTAGCTGAGTGCAGAGTGAGCAGAAATCTATCGATTGAAGCTGTTTCCAGTGATTTGCGGAGCTGAAAGGGTTCTTGGCTTGCCCTTGTGTGACGAGCAAGGAATTCTTGAGCTAGGGAGGATTGAGGATTAGTTTCTTACCGAAATTTTCAATTCCAAGCAGTAGATTTAATTTCTGTACTCTGTTTAGTTTCAGATTTCGTATCAGTTGTTTAAGTTCACGTTCTTGAATTATTTCTTCAGTAGTTAAGTTTCAATTCTACAAGTAGATAGCTAATGAGTTTGTGTAGTGCACAATCGCTTTAATTTCAGTTCAATTCTCATTTTCCAGCCTGCGTGTCAGACTGTCTATCTGCGTATCAATTTTTCTGCCAATTCCAGCTTAATTCTGAATTTTTCATTTATTTGAATTCAATTCGTTTCTGGTTTTAGTTCCTGAGATTTAAGTCAACATTTTGGTAGCTAATGAGTTGATTTGAGTTTGATCAGCATTTAATTTCAATTCCGCATTTCTGCTCAGATTTTCCCTTTGCGTATCAAGTTGTGTCTTTCGTATCAGTGTATTCTCAGCAATTTCAGTTCAACATTTCTGAGAGTGTATTAGGTTCAGCATCAGCACCGATTTGGATCACGTTAAACATACCTTGTAGTGTACTTTTGTGCTAGAATTCAGCATGCATTGTTAGTTTCAGCACATTGATCAGTCACTGCATTTCTGCAGTAACCTGCTTGAGTCTGTCTTTCACTGCTGCGTTTCTGCCCATTGTTTCTGCACATCATTTGGAGTTTCAAATTCTGCTTCACATTCATTTGGTTTCGAATCCATTTGTTTCTGAATTCTGCAATTCATTTGTTGTTTCCAATTCATTTGTTTGCATCAGTTTGAAAATCTGCAGTTAGTAGCATTTTGGCAAGTTGTATCAAGTAAATTCCTGCTTTAGTTTTAATCGAATTTCAGCACTGATTTATTCCTTTACTTAGCATTCGTTTTGCATTCGAAATCAGAACTGTCTTCCAAAAATTGGCTAAGTGCTTCAATTGATTAAGTTTCACCTCGGTTGAGTTCATTAATTGCTATCACTTGTTTAGTTTATTAGTAAATTTTCCTTTATTTTTATTGTTATTTCATTTCATGCTTACAACCCCAAAACCCAATTTTATTTGAAACCCAAAATTCACAAACGACACATAAACTCGAGCTCGAATCAACAACATCAACTAGCCCTAGGAAAAATATGACCTGTGGCCCCTTTTACTACGTTTTCATACTTTGATTGCAAAAAGGGTTTCCAGCTTTTCACACATCTAAATTTTAAGACCCACATTCATGACACCTAGTTTGGCGGTCATCAAGGGGTCATCACAGCAAGGTCATATAGATCTGGAGACATTTCGGTTCCGGTCCGAGGAGTGTCTACGGATATTTGAGGATAATGAGTTTATATTAATGAATTGTTGGTATCTCACCAACAATATTTTCAAGAGAAAACTCCTCATATTTCTGAGATGATTGCATACTTTGGTCTAGCAAAAGTAGTTTATTATCAGCATGATGTCAATAGACATGTGTATGGAAATTTACGCCAACCTTACATGCATTGATTCGGATAATGGGACTTATGAGTCCCTAGTGGCAGAGAGACTATTCCTTTTACACCTGCAATCTTAGGATCATTTCTAGGGTGTAGGACCTCCAGCAATGCATTTACTTATTTTTCAAAAATTATCGACCCTTTTACCTTTCCTGGTGTGACCCTGGACCAGATTCATTTGTATTATTTTGAGAGACGTCGAGTTTCTACAGAGCGCCTTTTTGAGGCTAAGCGCATGAGTCCAGCTAGCAATGTATTCTATAAAGTTGTCTTAGACTGCATCTTACCCATCGTTACCAAGGGGAGGTCGAAGATTCAGCTTCCTCACTTGGTAATGATGTATGCGCTGGAGAGGCGATTAGATATTGACGTCACCCTACATGTCATTGCCTCCATTGTTCACTTTTCACACAGTGTAAATGGCAAGATTTACATGCCCTTTTGTCATGTACTGACCGAGTTTTTCGAGTCTAGAGGTATTTGCACAACTAGAGGTCAGGTACGTCATCTGTCCAAGGACTATGATCAGATTGGTGCATGACAGTTGTCCTTGGCAGGGATTGAGTGCCGGCAGGGTGAGATTGTCTGGAGATAGTGTTCTGATTCCTCCAGTTTTGATGAGGAGCCCGCTGGAGGAGTTACACAGGATCAGTTCTCCCAACTGCAGTTTGAGGTACACGGGCTGAGGGAGGATTTCAGACATTCCAGCAGCGCCAGATTGACATGCAGCAGCAGCAGGCAGAGATGTATGCCATGATGTAGCAGTGGCATATGGCGTACCAGGGTCCTCCTCCTCCTCCGGGAGACGGCATGCAGTAGAGTTTATGCAATGATTGTAGTGTTGAGCGTATTTTGCTTGGATTTATGTTTTATCTCTCAAACACCAATTTTGGAATTGTAATATTTAACTACTTCGGGGCTACGACCCTTATGACTTTCTCTATGCTTTATGTCAAGTTATGTATGAAATCTTGATTTCATGTTTTATATTACTTTTATTTCAGTTGATGATGTAATGATTGAAATAATGTTTTATTAATGACATGAAATGTAAGATAAATTTGATAGATGCATGTTTATCTAAAGTTTAAGAGATAAATGGGGGGGAGGTGTTGTTTTGTCATATTGAGAATGGATTAAGGAAAGGAAGGTGATTTGAAAACAATTCTAGGTTTGAAATGGTAAAGGATAGCCTTGGTAAACACATAGAATCCAATGAAGACTTGAAAATTGATACAAAATGATACACTTTGAAATAATTGGAGTTTGTACCAAAGTCAAGCATATTTGGTGTTTTTCACGAAAATATATTTTTTTAGGGTAGGTTATATCCTAACAAATATGCTTGCAAAATTTTACATTTTTTCAAATTTTGTAGAATTTTCTACAAGTTTCTGAATATTGGGCTGAAAATTCAGAAATGGCTTGAGGGCAGTAGACTGATGTTTCTGTGAATTTATGAATTGCATAGGCCAGTCGACTGCCCCAGGGGCAGTCGACTAGTATTTTTGTTTGGTGATTTCTGAGGGATTTTTCAGAAATAAAGTGAGTTCTTTTTTACACTAAGGTTAGGATTGCTTGGGGCAATCTTTTTGATGGTGTCAAAGGGGGAGAACTTGTGGTGTTATGTTAGGTTTAACTTGACGTGAGAAAACTTATGGTGTTAAGTTGGGTAATACTTAACTTGGTGTTGTGGGTAGAGAATTGAACATTGGGAGAGGGCATAGGTTAAGGGGGAGGTTGCCTCTTGTTTGCTATGCTTTTAATTTTCAATTGCTATTGTTGTTTTTGTTTACCTAACTTAAACATATTGCCACACATCAAAAATGGGGAGATTGTTGGGGCAATCTGCCCAAGTATGATATGGAGGATCATGGGTTTTGATGTGTGTGTCAATATGGTTAATTTAGGGTTTGTTGTTGGTCTAATATGTGTATGTGAGTGTGCAGGTTTGCAGGTACACATAGACTTGGTTGGATATCTTCAGGTGAAGAGTGGCATGGTGACCAGTCGACTGCTATGGGGGCAGTCGACTGGTGATGGCTGAAGATTCAAACGTTGGGCTCGCAACGTTCGAATCTGAGTGGGACCAGTCGACTGCCCCTCGGGCAGTCGACTGGTAGCGGCTATAACAAACTCGAGCTATATTTATGGGAGCTCGTTTAAGGTCTTTCTTCCTTGGCGAAACCTGCTTGGATAGAGCTGGTTAGTAGCCTTTGTTGCTCAGGTAGTGTCCAGAAGTTGTTGTGAGGTTTCTGTTAGTGAGAGCCCTAGAGCCAATCATATGATGATTACTTTTTTGGACTCATTGTATCATATTCTTGTATATATATTTCTTATATATAAAGGCATTTCTTATGGTTATTGTACTTATGTGTATTGGTGCCAAATAACTTAGTATAATAACGTCCTTGAGTAGAAGGTTCTTATCTATATCAATCGATTAGTTGAATCGATAGTGAGATGATATAGAGAACACTACTCTTAATTATTCCTAGTCAAGTATTAACATTCAAGGACAATGTTAATGCATAGAGACTAGCATGTAGGTCAACATGATGACTTGATCTCACAAGTCATGGATATGAGATATCAAGTTGACACATGGGTATACATTAGAGAATGTATACTGAATGGCCCACCATGAGAAAGTATCATGGATCGTTATATGAGTGTCATATACTTTCTCATGTGACTATTAGTATGACTATAGTCCTAGACCTGAAGTTACCATAGTTCCCTACATAAGGAGTTACGTACTTTGGCTTCGTCAAACGTCACCCGTAACTGGGTGGACTATAAAGGCGATTACTGGGTTTGTAACAAATTATGCGGAGGGATGTGAGTAACGTAGATGGGATCTATCCCTCCTATATGATGGGAGTGATATCTTCATTCTTGATAGAGTAAGACCACTAAGTGCATGGCCATGCCCAAATAAGGCAATATTAGATATTGAGCTTATTTGATTATAGTGAGTCTACTTGGAGATCAAGACATATAGATTGATTTGAGGATGACACGGTCTATGCCTCATGAAAGATCAATCTAGATATCGAGGATAGAAGGACGTTGTCACATATTGTGATGGTCACAATTATTAGTCACAATGGTGATGTTGGATCTCGACATTCTTGTAACTTGGGTAGCAATGATGTGTTGCTAGATACCTCTCATTGCTTATGTCCTTAAATAGGTTTAAGGGCATTGCCAACGTTACAAGAACCTATAGGGTCACACACATAGAGCAATAGATGGAGCTCAGTAGTGGCTGGTGGTTGCAGGAGAGCAGTTGGAGGCTGCAGTGAGGTGGTGACCTGGAGCTGAGTGGAGGAGACTTAAGCGCTTGGACGAACAAGTCTCCACAACTGGAACTGCAACAACTCTGATCAGTAACGCTGCGTGCTTGTGTTCTCTGCTGTTCCATTGTTCTTGAGCAAGCAGCTGCAATCTTTGAAGCAACCATCCCTCACTTGAGCACTTGGAGGAAGAAACAAGAGGCTTGGTGAGTCCATCAGCGAGAAGACACGAAGAAGGGAGTTCTTGCGTGAGATCGTCGTTGGGTGGAGCTCGAGTGAAGCGCTGCTTGTGTTCTTGTCTGTCCCAAGTGCTGAGTAAGATCTTTCTTGTGTTTCATTGTGCTTAAAACTATATCTCTGTTGAAACGCTGTGGAGAGGTTACTCCACCGAGAAGGAGGTTGCATTTTATCCGGTGTTCACCGGGGCTTGATCTGCCGACGATCAAGGGATCGCCCACCTTAAGGGCACGCCAAGGAGTAGGGGCAAGTTATCCTCGAACCTTGTAAATCCTCTTGTTAGCGTTCTTGTATTTGCTTATAGCTTAGGGGTTTCATTTCTGTAAACTCTGTTTTCTTGTGCTTCCGCTGTGTTACTAACGTGTGAGTTGCAGAAAAATCGATAAGTGCTAAAGATCAAGTGTTTGGCTATATTCACCCCCCCCCCCTCTCTAGCCATTCGAGTTCCAACAAGTGGTATCAGAGCTTGGGGCTCTGTATAAGCGGATTAACAACCGAGAGCTATCTACAATGGCTTTGAGAGAAGGCTTTTCCACCACCCGACCTCCTTCTTCGATGGCGCAGATTTCCAATATTGGAGATCGAAGATGGAGTATTACTTAAAGATGGACATCAACACTTGGTTCGCGGTGAAGGAGGGTTTTACCCCTCCGAAGGATGATGAAGGCAAAGAACTAGAGTCTTGGCGTTGGTCGGTTGAACAAACTCGAAAGAGTGAAGTCGACGCAAAGGCGATGGTGACCCTACAATGCGGCATGAACAAAGACCAACTCATCAAGGTTGGTCCATTCTCAAGCGCTAAAGACTTGTGGAACAAGCTCATAGAACTCCATGAGGGAACCCGAGACTCAAGAATCGCCAAGAGGGACTTATTCCTCAATCAACTTCAAAACCTCTCCATGAAGGAGAATGAGACTATAAGTGAGCTCCACAGCAGATTCAAAGAGGTATTGAATGGTCTCCACTCAATTGATGAAAAGGTCGAAAATCGCGACCTTGTGAGGTATGTGTTAAAAGCATTTCCAAGGAATGCTTTGTGGTCATCCATGGTGGATGCCTACAAAGTTTCCAAAGATTTATCAATTGTTAAACTAGATGATCTATTTTGTGAAATGGAATTACATGAGATGGCTGTAACGACCCAGCCCATTTGGCGGCCCATTAACCGGCCCTCACGACCGTCATACCGTCGACCGTCGACCGTGCCATTACCATACTAGGTCTTCCCACTTCCTGGGCAGTGGATTTTTGCCTTCCCAGGATTCGAACTCTAGACCCAAGCTTAAATCTAGTTCTTTATAAATCCTGAAAACCAATTGAGCTATAGCTCAATTGGTATTCAGGATTCATAAAGAACTAGATTTAAGCCTGGGTCTAGGGTTCGAATCCTGGGAAGGTAAAAATTCACTGCCCAGGAAGTGGGAAGACCTAGTATGGTAACGGCACGGTCGACAGTCGACGGTACGACGGTCGTGAGGGCCGGTAAATGGGCCGCCAAATGGGTCGGGTCGTTACATTTGATGCTTCACATGCGGGGAGCTCGGGCATTATCATACAAAATGTCCAAGAAGTGGAGAGCTCAAGAAGATGGAGCACCTTAGGAAATGAGAGAAGGAAGAAAGGAAAAGGAGCACTCATCAAGGGGGAGCCCCAAGGGTAAGGGAGGTAACCTCTAACTATACTTATGCTTCAAATTATTCCATGAATGCTCAAAATGTTTGTATGAATGATAGAATTGATAACAATTGCGTGCCCATGCGTGTTTTTGGTTTTAAATATCATGATAGGAATAAAAACAATTTTGTATGCCAAAACACCAAAAATTCTATGATACATGATAAACCTAGGATCTCTAGGAATAAGGACTAAGGCATAAACTATAAGAAAGGGAGAAATATGCCTAGAAAAATAGGTAGACCTAGAAATGATCAAATTAGATCTAGTGATCCTATGGTTAGGAAGTTAGAAAAGGAAAATCAAGTTTTAAGAGCAAAACTTGATAAGTTAGAAAGAAACCTTGGTAGAGTAATTCAAAGGTCCAAGGAATTGAACATGATATCAAAGGACCAAAATCATAGGAATAGTAAGCCCAGTTTAGGATACCATTCTAGGAGGGCTAATGTTGATAAAGTATCATATTCAAGGATGTCCTATAACTATGGTAGAGAGAAAGTCAAAAATGGCAAAGAAAACCCATTTAAAGGAAATGAAAAGAAGTTGACGAAAGAAAAAGTCTATAGGGTTAAGAGAGTGATAGTGGAAGGTCAAGAAGCACCGGAGAATCACCGGTGTGGTCTTGCCTTTGTAGAAGAGCTCCTAGGGAGGTAACTAGGGCTAGGAGCTCAAGGGAGAGCTCTAAAAGCCAAAATGGGTTCCATGGTCAATGGATCTCAGGTGGTTTCCTCCTAGGAGATTGAAGGAGACTATAGGGTGTGTCAAGAGGGTTAAAATGCAAAGGTTGGTCTCAATCCTAGAGAATTGGCACACTAAACGGAGAATTATGGAATAAAAGGAAGAAATTAGGATTTTAATGGAGAAATTGGTTTTAATGCCTAACTACCATATAAGTTGATGCTCAGAATGGATTATGAACGAGTATGGGAGGAAGCATCAAGGTAAGGTCAAAATTAGAACTTTTGAGTAAGGTTTCATGATACATTTTAAAGAAACTTGAAGTTTGTACCAATCTTGGAATTCGGGATAATTTTGATTGAAATTATATTTTTTCCAAATAGACTTAGGATCCACAAATTCATCCATGAAATTTCATAATTTTTGAGAATTTATGGAACTAGTTAGGCATTTCTGAAGTTTGGATTGAAAATCTAAAATTCAGAATATCAGACACCAGTCGACTGACTGGAGGCCAGTCGACTGGTAAAACCCACAGAATGTAATTACACTCTGGCCCAGTCGACTGTCCCCAGGGCAGTCGATTGGTAGTGTGGGCAGAATGAGTTTTTGTGATTTCTGAGGGTTTTTTCAGAAATAGGGTTAAGTTCTATTTGGCACCAAGGGTAGGGTTGCTTGGGGAAATCTTTTGATGGTGTCAAAGGGGGAGAACATGGGTGTTAAGTTAGGTTTGGGTTGAAACTTAACTTAGGTTTGGTTATAAAACTTTAGAGTTAAGTTGGGAGAACTTAACTTGGGATTAACAACAAGAATTGAGATTTGGGAGAAAGCATAGGTTAAGGGGGAGTTTGTCTCTTGTGTGTTATGCTTGAATTTCAATTGCTTTTGCTATTATTATTGTTATATGTTTACCTAACTTAACATATTGCCACACATCAAAAAGGGGGAGATTGTTGGGGCAATCGACCCTGAGATGATCTGGAGGATCATGATATTTTGATGTGTGGGCAATATGGTTAAGTTAGGATTTATGTTGTTCTCATATGTGTACATGAGTGTACAGGTGTACTGGTACACATGGACTTGGTTGATGTCTTCAGGTGAAGGATGGCATGGAGGCAAACTGGAGGCTTGCGTGCGCATCCGAGGGACTGTTGGATAGCAGAGATGATGAGCCGTGTGACGCAGACTTCGAGGCGTACGTGAAGGGTGGCATGGAGGCAAGCTGGAGGCTTACGTGCGCATCCGAGGGACGAGGGCCAAAGATGAAGAGGGCGTGAAGGTAACGGTCAAGACTGCTGGTGAAGAGTCAACTGAGTTGTAAGGGTCTGAGTATGAGTGTGTGTACTCAGGGGCTAAGCCGGGAGGGTTTGAGTGCGGAGAGATTTGTACTCGGGAGTAAATCCTTAGGCTTAGGTGTGTACCAATCGACTGGCCCAGGGGCAGTCGACTGGTCTTGACTGGAACAGCTGGAAGATTCGAACGTTGTACTATAACGGTCAAATCTGAGTGGTACCAGTCGACTGCCCCAGGGGCAGTCGACTGGTCTTGACTGGAACAGCTGGAAGATTCGAACGTTGTACTATAACGGTCAAATCTGAGTGGTACCAGTCGACTGCCCCAGGGGCAGTCGACTGGTAGCGGTTGTTTTCAGATTTGAGCCCTATTTAAAGGGGCTCGTTTCCTACTATCTCGCTTGACGAAACACGCTTAGATAAAGTGAGTTAGTAGTCTATTGTGATCAGAGAGCGTCCGAAGTGTTGTGGCAAGGTTTCTCCACCCACAAGGAGCGACAGATCTAGTCAGAGGTTATCCGGGGGTTGATCCACCGAAGGATTCTTGGATTAGTCACCCGACCGGGGTGGATACCAAGTAAATCAGGTTGTTAGCCTTGATCCTAGACATTTCTACTTTTCTAGGCATATTCCTTCCCTTCTTGGGATTAATTCCTTGATCCTTAGCCATAAAAATCTTAGGTATATCATGATGCATGCTTGTCCTAGGGTTATGATCTACCTTGTTAACCCTAGTTCTATCATTGTATCTAAATCCAAAGTTGTGCACTAGTAAACAATTTTCAATAATTTTAGCATGCATGGATGAGTAATTAACATGATTCTTAAAATGCACGGAAGAACTTGAAATTGAATTACATTTTGGCTTAAGGTTAGAAGTTACCTTCCTTACCTTTGGAGTTTCTCCTTGATGTGAGCTTCTTCTCTTCTTTCTTTCTTCTTTCTCCCATCTCCTCAAGTGCTCCATTATCTTTAGCTCACTTTTTCTAGGACACTTGGTGTGAAAGTGCCCCATCTCTCCACATGTAAAGCATCGGATTTTCTTTCTTTTCTTGTGGGCTTCTCCAATCCTACACTTCATGTTAGATTTAAATGGAATTGAAATTGGTTTAGATTGTACCTCCTTTTTACCTTTCGGACACTTGTCCTTATAGTGCCCCTTTTTGTTGCAACCAAAGCATGTGATGTGCTCTTTCGATTTAGCTTTGGTGGAGGTGGAAGTCTTTTCTTGCTCTCCCCCTCAACCCTTGATGTTGATACTTCTTCTTCTTCGAATGATGTGAATGGCTCCTCACTTGATGAACTTGATGATTCTCCTTCATTTTGGTCTTCTTAGACCCTTGAGCTTATTTCTTCGGATTTTTCTACTAGTTGAGCTTGTGTAGGGTTCTTGTGAAGTGCTTCTAGTTTGCTCCATAACTCATAAGAACTTTTATATTCTCCTACACAACTCAACACATTTTTAGGCAAAATATCAATCAAAATATTGATTACCTTTTCATTTGCCCTAGATTGCTCTTGTTGTTCATTTGTCCAATATCTAGGACGAAGCCTTTTCCCATGCTTGTCTCTCAGAATTTCAAAGGGGCCTTCAATGATCATTCTACACTCCCAATCCATCCCTAGCCAATTTTCCATCTTTGCCTTCCAATGGCCGAATTCTTCATGATTGTAGGATGGTGGTGTGTTGATGTCTTCCCCAAGTTTTTCTTCCATTTTCTTTCTTCCTCTAGCGAGTGCTCCCTCGGCGGTTAGTCTGATCAAGAGCGGTCCTTGCTCTGATACCAACTGTAAGATCATTTCCGGTACGCTAGAGGGGGGTGAATAGCGTTTGTCGATTCTTCTCTACAAGATTGTTAGCGCGCAAGAGGAAATACAAACAAAATAAAACTGACAATAAAGAAACAATACTAACAAACCGATTTTACTTGGTATCCACTCTGGCCGGGTGACTAATCCAAGAATCCGTCGGTGGATCAATCCCCGGATAACCTCCGGCTAACTCTGTCGCTCCTTGTGGGTGGAGAAACCTCGCAACAACACTTCGGACGCTTTCTAAGCACAAGAGACTACTAACTCACTTTACCCAAGCGAGTTTTGTCAAGGAACTCAGCCACCACGAAGTCCTCTTTAAATAGGACTCGGGCTGAAACCCTCGCTACCAGTCGACTGCCCCTAGGGCAGTCGACTGGTGCCACTGAAATTCGACCGTTGCACCCCAACGTTCGAATTCTCAGCCAACTCACTAGCCACCTACCAGTCGACTGCCCCCAGGGCAGTCGACTGGTCCCAGGCTGAGACCCTTCTGTGAGTTCCATCAGTCGACTCCCCTCAGTCCAGTCGACTGGTCTACTCACCCACCTAAGGTTACCCTTACTGAGTACATTCCACTCCGCACTCAACCCCTAGGATTTCCCTGAGTACAATCACACTGCACTCGTACCCTCACGACTCGACTGACTCCTCCTCCGTAGCCTCGACTGCTGCCTTCGCGCCCTCTTCATCTTCGGCTCTCGTCCCTCGGATGCATGCAAGCCTCCAGCTTGCCTCCATGCCATCCTTCATGCATGCCTCGAAGTCCGTGCCCATCAGCTCATCGTCCCTGCTCTCCAAGGTCCCTCAAGTGCGCACACAAGCCCGCGGCTTGTCTCCATGCCACCCTTCACCGTACCGAGGTCGTCCAGTCAAGTCCATATGTGTAACCTGTACAACCTGCACACTTAACATACACATATAAGATAACAAGGGTAAACCTAACTTAAACCCTTTGCCAAAACATCAAAACACTTGGTCACTCCGACCACAAATTGCCTCAACACAGTCTAGTAAGTTGGTGCAGCAGAAAACAACACTGCGTAGCTCTATCCACAACCGAAGCTGAGTATGTTGCTTTAGGAGAGTGTGTAGCACAACCCTTATGGATGATGCACACTCTTAAGGACTTCCAGCTTGACTACACCCAAACTCAAGTCTACATTGATAATATAAGTTCAATTAATCTAACTAAGAACCCAATCCAACACTCTAGAACTAAACACATAGAAGTTAAACACCACTTCGTGAGAGATCATGTAGCCAGGGGTGAGATAGTCCTTAAGCATGTAGACTCAAAAGCTAACTTAGCTGATATATTCACCAAACACTTACCTGAGTCAGAATTCAGCTCACTAAGAAGGCAGTTAGGGTTATGCTTGGTAGAATAGGACTGCTTTACTTATGCTTCTTTTCAAAAACTTGGTATCATTTTTTTCATTTCTTATTTAATTTGAAAAATCATTTTTATTTATTTTCCGACTTAGTTTTTTTTTTCAAAACTTACCCCCTTCAAAACTAGGGATTTTTTTTTACAAATGGACTTAGCCTAGGCCCTAACCCTAGAACTGCATGCACCTATAGATCTAAAAACCAGCATCTCACAAGCACCCTAGGGTACTTTTGTTTGATAACCTAGACTGTGTTGAGATGCTTAGGTCTATGCCTTGATTCAAGATGCTTTAAGTCAGTGCATTTGCAGTAATTGGGGCGATAAATACCAATTGAACAGTAATCAAGTTAAGTGTCAAGCTTAGAAAATCTAACTTGATCAGACCACTTAACTTGACAAACCCTAGCGAAAGCTACTATTTATAACAGTTAGTAAGTAGCTAACTGGGTTAGACAGGACCCAAAAGAGCAAATTCAAATTGATTTGATCTAGTTTAAACTTAGAATTGGTTCAGTACAGCACCTTACTTTGATTACTCATGTTTTTGCTATATTTTTTTTTATATATGGCAAAGGGGGAGAGATTGGAAATGAGAGAAAAAAAAGAGGGTTTTAAACTTTTTCAATTAAATTTAAAATTTCAAAAACATTTATCGCCTTTTTCAAAAAGTAAAGTTCTGTCAGTACTTAAGTTCTTTTTGAAAGTAATTACTTAAAATATTTTTTCTGGAAAATTTTTCTAAAGCTATAAACTCAAAATTTTTGCTTAAAATTTTTTTTCTAAGTATTAAAACTTCAAAATCAGAGTAGAAAATTTTCTAAAGTGCAAAATTAAATTATTTTTGAAATTATTTTTAAGTACTTAACTCAAAAGTGTTTTCGAAACTATTTTAAGTACTTACTCTGAAATTTTTCTGGAAGAAAATTTTCAAAGTGTGTTGAAAATTTTCTAAGTGCTAAACATGTTGAAAATTTTCTAAGTTATAAACTCAAAATATTTTGGAAAATTTTTTCTAAGATCCCGTTTTGAAAAACTTTCTAAGTATGGAAAACCTGAAAAACTTTTTAAACAAAGACTTAGAAATTATTTCAAAAACCCCTCGAACGTTTGGAAAACTCATGGGGAGATTTCTTCCAGGGGGAGGAAATTAAAAACTTATACTTTACTCATCTTTCTGTTGTTTAACTTAACTTTTTGAACCGGGTTGCCATAAATCAAAAAGGGCGAGATTGTTGGTGCAGGCAACACCTAAGTCGAACCTGGGTTTTGATAATGGCAAAGGGTTCAAGAGTTAAGGTGTTATTGTGTTCTAATGTGATTACTAAGTGTGCAAGAAGAAGACCTAGGTACACTACGCAAGAAGTCCTGGCAAAGGGCTGGGCAAAGAAGTCCTGGTCAAGGACTGGGCAAGAAGACCTGACCGAAAGTCGGGCAAAGAAGTCCTGGTTGAGGACTGGGGACGAAGTCCTGGCAAGGGGCTGGGCACTGAAGACCTGACTGGAAGTTGGGCACGAAGACCTGGTTAGGTAGATCGGGCAAAAGTCCAACCGGAGGAGCCGATTGGTAAAAGGTAAACTCTCCTGAGAGGAGTAGGTGAGGACGTGTTCCCCGTCGAGAGAACAGTAGGCATCGATTCAACCTAGGGTTCCATTTGGGAGACCCGAAGTCAGAACTAAGACAGCAACAGCTGTAATTACTACTTGTCTTATTTTTGGGACTAACCTTAGTTGCAGGGTCAAAGGACTGATCGTCTACAAGTGGAGGTTCTTCACTAGGCCTAGGCGCCCGAATGGAGTCAGGCGCCCGAGTGGGCTCAGGCGCCCGTAAGGATACAGGCGCCCAAGGGTTAAGGCAAAAACCAAAAACCAGCTGCGAAGCCACTGAACCAAGGAGGATCAGGCGCCCGTGAGCTCACGGGCGCCCCCATCAGCTCAAGCGCCCAAGTGGGGAGGATAAGAGCTGACCGAGCTCGCGGATAAGGATTCGCAGATCGGAGGGCACGTGTCAGGCGCCCCAAGCAATCAGGCGCCCGATGGAGTACTATAAAAGGGGCTCGACCCTAAGGCTTCAACAACACAGTTTTCATACACTCCAAAGCTTTTTGTTCAAGCGCTACGCCCCGGTAAACTCTGATTTCAAGATTCCAGCGCCGACGACGTCCCTCTGCTCCGAAATATGATCCACTTCGGACGTTGGTAACAAAAAGTGTAATTAGTTTCATTTCCTACAATATTTCTCTACTCAAATTGTAAATCTGATTTGCGCGATTATAGTATTGCCCAAAGTAAACGGTCAAGGACCGTGGCCCTTGGAGTAGGAGCCGACTGCGACTCCGAACCAAATAAAAACTAATTGTGTTCCTGTGTAATTGTTTAATTTCCGCTACGCGTTTTCTCTTTTCTTAATCCGAAACGTTTTAACGATATTCACCCCCCCTCTATCGTTTTTCTCGATCCAATAAATTGCATATGAAAGCATATACAGAATTATATCATGGTCAAACACGTATATGCTTCATATGACAAGTAAGGAACCCAGCTGTATCCGACACATAGTCCTGATTGGTCTCCGTGACCGATCAGGTTCGTTGATTATTCGATACAGAAATATTTCTGATTAGTCTGGGGACCGATCAGATTTCAGAAACATTTCTGAAACTCTGATACACTCCTGATCAGACTGCATTGACAATTGACATTCCACAACAGGGGTGTAGACTCCATTAACATTCGATATTTCAGAAAAATTTCTGAAACCTGAGTTGAGTTTCTTGACTAAAAATGATTCATCATCAAGAAACAAGAGTCATGATTCAAACAACCTTTATGGATTTGAAAGTTCCATCATAGGTTTGTATCAGTATTAGATTTGTTCCAAGTAAGACCAGTATTTTCCCAATTATAATAAGTTTGTATCAAACTTGTTTGTATCAGTATGATCAGTAATCTGATACCAATTGATGAAAGGGGATCGGACTGAGGAGTAGTCTGACACCATTTGGAACGATCTGGGAGTTCCCTGATCAGAATTGATCTGATCGGTCATCAGACCGATCAGAAGGACCTCTGATCGGTCACGGTGACCGATCAGGGTGAGTCCTGATCGGTCGGTGGACTGATCAGGTTCGACACAGAAAGTTTTCTGAAACTGATATGTTTCAGAAACAGGTTTGTTTCAACTTTCAAACACTCTAAACCCTAATACAATCAGATTTAATACCTAACAGAGTTCCATTAAACAAAATTCATTTCCCTTAACCAAAATAAACAACATGATTTGTGTCCCTTAACTAAGCTTTATTCCACATCAAGAATCAAGAATGTCTATGGATTAAAAAAAACCAAAAATAGGTTTGTATCAATTTCAATGAATGATCAATTATGTGTTGGTGCAGGCAGCACCTAAGTCAAACCTGAGTTTTGATAATGGCAAAAGGTTCAAAAGTTAAGATGTTATGTTCGTCTAACATGTTATCTGAGTGTGCAGAAAGAAGTCCTGGCGAGGGACTGCTTGGCACCTAGCGAAGGACTGCTAGGCATCGAAACTCTAAGACCTGACGAAGGACTGTTGGGCACCTGGCGAAGGACTGCTAGGCACCTGGCGAAGGACTGCTTGGTACCAAAGACCTGGCGAAGGGCTGCTAGGCACCTGGCGAAGGACTGCTGGGCAAAAGTCCAACCGGAGGAGCCGGTTGGCAAAAGGTAAACTCTCTTGAGAGGAGTAGGTGAGAACGCGTTCCCCGTCGAGGGAACAGTAGGCATCGGTTCGACCTAGGGTTCCATTTGGGAAACCCAAAGTCAGAACCAAGACAGCTACGGCTGTAAAAACTAATGTATATTCTTGCCTTGTTTGTTGTGGAACTAACCTTGGATGCAGGGACCAAAGGAACGTGTTTCTGCAGCTCAGAATGCCCCAAAGGAGAGGGGCAGCAGTTGGGTTAGGCACCCGGGAGGTCCCGGGCGCCCATGGTCAAAGCCAAACGAACAAGCTAAGCAAGAATCGCAAGAATCGCTTCGGAAGCTTACTGAGCTAGGCGCCCTCAAGCTCCCGGGCGCCCTGGATGCCTCGGGCGCCCCGGGTCCAAGCCAAAACAAGTGATCGAAGCGGAAGCCAGCAGACCAAGTCAACCGGGGCGCCCCTAGTGTCTCGGGCGCCCCCGTCAGCTCCGAGCCCGATTCTGGAGGGATAAGCACTGACCAAGCTTCGGATGAGAGTTCTCGGATCCGAAGGCACGTGTCAGGCGTCCCCAGCGTCTCGGGCGCCCCCAGGAGTGCTATAAAAGGGGCTCGACCCCTAAGGCTTCAGAATCAACTTTTCAAATGCCTCTACGCTCTTCGACTCAAGCACTCTGCTCCGGAAACCTCCGATCTCGAGATTCTAAGCGCCGACGACGACCCTCCGCACCAAAGTACGATCCACACCGGGCGTCAGTAACGAAGAGTATAATTGTTCTTTTTACTGCACCATTATTATACAAATCTTTGTAAAAACTTGCGCGATTATAGAATTGCCCGTAGTAAACGGTCAAGGACCGTGGGCCTTGGAGTAGGAGCCGACTGCAACTCTGAACCAAGTAAAAATCCTTGTGTTCGTGTCTGTTTTGTTTTAATTTTTCGCTGCGCATTCTCTTTTCTAATCCGAAACTGTTTCACGATATTGACCCCCCCTCTATCGTGTCTTCTCAATCCAACAAGTGGTATCAGAGTGGGGAAACTCAAATTTGGTGCAACCACCAATTTGAGAGTTTGTTTTCGGATTTTTTTCTTCGATTTTTTCTATTTCTTTTTTCGATCGAATTTTTATCGTTAATCGAGGTTGGTGCAACACCACTCAATAAATTCTTTTAATATTCCCGCACTGCTAATCCAAGACCAAGTCTTGGGATAGTTTTTTTGTTGTTATTATTTCAGTAATTACAAAATGGTCATGCAAGAAGAATTCAGTACAGCCAGACCACCACTTTTCAGTGGGGAGGATTTCTCCTACTGGAAGAGTCGGATGGAGGTCCACCTGAAAACTCAGGTGGACATGTGGATAATAATCCAGTCTGGTCTGGAAATCCGTAAAAATGCTGACGGAGTGCCATAATCCTACACCAAATGGGATATCGCCCTAAAAAGGAAAATTGAAGCTGATGCCAAAGCAACCCAGACACTCCAATGCGACCTAACCAAAGAAGAGTTGAACCGGGTGGGACCATTCAACAGTGCAAAGGAACTCTGGGGTAAGCTAATTTAGCTGCACAAAGGAACCTCCGACACCCGAATCATCAAGAGGGACCTACTACTCAACAAGCTGTACACAATCAAGATGAACGACAGCGAATCTGCAGCCCAGCTCCATGCCAGAATTCAGGACCCTGGCCGATCAGGTATACTCTTAACGCTTTCCCGAGAAACACTTTGTGGGTATCTATGGTAGATACATACAAAGTTTCAAGGGAGTTGTCTAAAATTAAATTAGATGAGTTATTTTCCGAACTTGAATTACATGAGCAGACTAACTGCACCATGGCCGAGAAAGACATTGCTTTTGTTGCAGGTAAAACTGAAAAGATGACTAAGAAGAAGCCCCAACCTGCACCCGAGTCTGACTCAGACTCGGACTTAGAAGACAGCGAAGGAGATCGACCCAAGCTGGTCAGGCTTGCTCGGAACTACTACAAGGAGTTGAAGAATCAGTCCAACAGAAGAAAAGCCAGCCGAAAGAAGGAAGAACTAGCTGAACCTTCAAATGAAAAAACCAAACCAAATGTGACCTGCTACGAGTGCAAAAAGAAGGGTCACTACAAGACGGAATGCCCCAATCTGAAGGAAACAAAGAAGACAAGAAGGAAGAAGGCTCTTCAAGCAACGTGGGACGAGTCTTCCTCCGAAGAAGAAGAATAGGTCCCACAGTCGAACCTACTCGCCCTGACTGCTTCGGATGAAATCGAGACCGAGTCAGAATCGGAGCCGGACGACGGAAAGCTTACATTTTCAGAGGACGGCGAAATCACTGTAAGTGGATTTACTAGAATTCAATTAACTGAATTAATTGCTTACCTTTCTCGCGACTTGGCGAAAGCCAAAATCCAAGTCGAGTCCCTCTGACAGGAAGTAAAACTCCTGAAAGAGGGAGCTGACTCTAGATCCTTAACTGAGAAGGTTCAAGAAGGAACCTCTACTCAAGTTGAAAAACTTGAGAAAGAGAACTCCTCCTTGGAAACTCAAGTCAAGGACCTTAGAGCAGCATTAGAACAATTCACTTCTGGTTCCAAGGGTCTTGACATGATCCTTGGAAAACAGAAGTCGATTCTAAATCGATCCGGGTTAGGCTATCGAACCAAGGCAAGACAAAGGTCATACTATGCTGTACTGAATCAGTCTAGACATAAAATTCAGGCATGGATACCCAAACTGTGCTTGAACAAACAAACTGGATCAAATCAGTATTGGATCCCCAAGAACAAGATTCACATCTTGCCGAACCATTATCGTGGCTTTAGTCCAGGGGGAGCCAAATTAAAAACAATTTTCATAGTTAAATGAATTTATTTTCTTATTTTAATTTGCATGATTGCTTGTCTATTTATTTTCTGTAATTTATCATGCTTAGACCTAGGACTGGTTAGATTAAGGACCAAACCAATTAATTAAAATTTGAACAACATAGTATTGGGTGGCGGTGAGATGATAGTACGTTAGGGAAGCTATTTTGGTGGAACTAGCCGAAGCTACCGATCCAAGACCCAAACTAGTTAGACCAGAATTTTTCAAAAAGTAATTTTGAAAATGAAATTTCATTAAAAGGCTTAGTTAAGGAAAAGGTTGATGATCCAATAAGGCTACGACCAATGAAGGCCTAGTGCCTCGCTAAGACCTGGAAGCCAATTTTTGAAATTCAAATTTAAATTATTCTTTGTCAAATTCAAATCTAACATAAATTTTCAGTTAATTATAGATTCAAACATTTTTTTAAATAAATTCAAAACCAATTATTTTCAAAATTAATTACTTCTTCAAAATAAATCATGACTTTTCAAAATAATTCTGTCTACTAAAACCTGTCTCACAAAAACCCATAAGGCAAACGTGATTGACAACCCTAGAACGGGTGAGATGGTAAAATTTAACTTAACTAAAATTCATTTGATCCCTGTACTATTGTTTAGTACAATCATTAAATCATGTAGCTTAGAATGGAGTTGACCTAATTATTGCTTGATTAATCCAGTTAATACTAGTCAAACCATGGTCAAAATAGTCAAACCATGGTCAAAATAGTTAAACCATGGTCAAATGGTCAAACTGGTCAACAATACATCAAAAATTGTCAATTCCTACACAGCCCGAGCGCCCGTGACCCCTCGGGCGCCCCCCTTCTCTTTCACTTCGATCAAGACAGAAAGTTGTCTAAGTCAGGCGCCCGGGTCCTCACGGGCGCCCCCAAGGACACGGTCAATACTTCAAAAGCTTCATGTGGCAGTTTTTGATCTGACTTCGGGCGCCCCCATCCAGCACTAGGTCACAGCAGAAACTGCTACACTCTGACCCGGGCACCCGGGACCTCACGGGCGCCCGACCTAACACTTCTATATAAACCACCCGAAACCCCTTCACTATGCCACAACCAAAACACTTCTCTTCTCTAACTCTTCTCCTTCCAAGGCGACCGAACACCCCTCTCGTGCCCTTGACCACTTCACCGCAACCATGCCTCCCCGGATGGCGACTCGGTATAATTTTCTTTCTTTTCTTCTTTTCACTTAGAATTAATTGCCTTACAATCCTTTCTCTTGAAACGCATGTTTATTATTTTAGGAAATGACGTGTAAATCAATCAAACCCCGGGACCGAACCTAGCCCCGACCCTAGGTTCCCAACCTTGGAACTTTGCAATAAATTTGCTAGGACAATGTATAAACCAATAAAAACGAGTTACCTAAATAGGCAATTCTTCACTCAATCTTGTCCATTAGCCATGAATGTTATCAATTTTTACCAACTAGACAACCTTGTTTTTTGCACTCATCCCATTAACACAACCCTATGTGCAGAATTCTACAACAACATAGTTAGACAGAATGACCTTATGTTTGTCACCACAGCTCAAGGGATGCCCTTGACAATAACACCTTCGTTGCTCAACCGATTTCTTGGACTACGACTCTCTCAGTCCACCTTCTGCTGTTATCCTCCCAGAGATCCTCCTTTTGATGCTCCCTACTCTCACATTGACCTAGACACTCTATACTCCTACTTTTATAGGGATGCTAGAAACCCTTTGGCTAGACGATTTCAATTTGTTGATCTTCAGGTCCAGGACTACGCTCTTTATAGAGTTCTAGTCCGCTGCATTCTACCTTTATCCACTAGGGACGTTGCGACCATGCGACCATTCCACACCTTCCTACTGTACACATTGATCCATCACCTAGATATCGACATTGGACTCCACATGTTCCACACAATTCTATATGCGTCCAGTGTTACCACTCAGGGGTGGGGTACGCACACCTTACTGCCACATCTTCACCTCCATTCTTCATCATCACGGTCGTAATATCACAGATGGAGAGATGACCGCGATGACTGAATTTGATGAGATAGGTTTTAGGAACTTTTCCCTAGCGGGCATAGAGGTCTCGGGTACCGGGGTTTTGTCGTGGAGACGTCAGCGAGCCGGACCCCAGATCGACTCTGATGAGGAGATAGAGGTCGATGTCGCAGATCTAGCGGCCGAGATTCTAGAGCAGATAGACGAGCCTCCACCTCCGATGACTGCCGAGACGCTAGCTCTACTTCGGACAGAGGTACACAGTCTGAGGGAGGAAGTAGAAGCTAATCACGCAGAGTATATGGATGCCCGTAGAGCCGATCGAGAGACTAGCGACGCACGGTATCATGAGATGATGTCGATGTTTCGATCCTGGCAGCCCAACTCATCTGATCGTCCCAGTCCCTCCTCCTAGTTTAGATTGGCATTGTACTATTGATTGATTGACTACCCCTACTCAATAGGGTTGACTTATATTTGACTGTGATGTGACTATGCTGGTCCTCGCTTTGACCAGGTGACTTATCTAGGTGACTAGTTTCTTTATTAATTGATCTTTATCAGTTAGGGTTATGCTTGGTAGAATAGGTTTACTCTACTTCTGTTTTGATAAAAAAACTGTTTTATTACTTATTAGTTCTACTTAATTTAAAAATTATTGTGTATTTTTAAAAACCAATTTTTTGACTTAGTTTTTTTTTCAAAAATTACCCCCTTCAAAACTAGGGATTTTTCGCAAATGGACATAGCTTAGGCCCTAACCCTAGAACCGCATGCACCTATAGATCTAGAAGCCAGCATCTCACAAGCACCCTAGGGTACTTTTGATTGATCACCTAGAATGGGTTGAGATGCTTAGGTCTTTGCCTTGATTCAAGATGCTTAAGTCTGTGCATCTGCAGTAATTGGGGCACTAAATATCAATCAACAGTAATCAGGTTTAGTGTCAAGCTTAAAAAATCTAACTTGAACAAAACACTTAACTTGACTAGCCCTAGCGAAAGCTACTGTTTATAATAGCTAGTAAGTAGCTAATTGGGTTAGACAGGACCCGAAAGAGATAATTCAAATTGATTTGGTTCAGTTTATACCTTAAATTGGTTCAGTACAACACCTTACTTCTTTAGCTATATTGTTTTACTATATTGTTTTTTTTGATATATGGCAAAGGGGGAGAGATTGGAAAGGAGAGAAGGTTTAAATTTTTTTCAAAAATTTAGATTGAAAAGGAGAGAAGGTTTAAATTTTTTTCGACTTTGAAAATTTTCAAGTTCAAAAATTTCAAAACTTTAGTTTCTCTTTTTTTCAAAAGTAAAATTTCAAAAGTAAAATCCCTAAAGTACTTGACTTAAATTATTTTCGAAATTATTTCTAAGTACTTGACTTAAGCTATTCTCAAAATTTTTCTCTAAGTACTTATCTGAAATTTCTCTAATAGAAAACCTATTAAGTATTAATTTTTTCCTTAAAAACTTTTTAGGTTGGAAAAATGTTTTTCACAACTCAAAAATATGCTAAAAGTTCTTTCTGTAATAGAAACTTCAGAAGAAGTTTAGAAAATTTTCTAAAATGCGAAAACTAAGTATTGACTTGAAAATTTTCTAAGTGTAAATTCTCTAAGTACAAATTTTTCAAGTGCCCAACTCAAATTATTTTTGGAAAATATTTTCTAACTTACATTTTCTTTTGGAAAAGATTCTAAGTGTTGAAAAATACTTTCTCTTTTAAACTATTTTTTCAAACCCCGCGAACCGTTGAAAAATCTAGGGGGAGATTCCTTCCAGGGGGAGGAAATGAAATTGGAATTTTTACATGTTTTTTAAACTTAACTTTTTGAACCGGGTTGCCATAAATCAAAAAGGGGGAGATTGTTGGTGCAGGCAGCACCTAAGTCGAACCTGGGTTTTGATAATGGCAAAAGGTTCAAAAGTTAAGATGTTATATTGGTCTAACATGTTACCTGAGTGTGCAGAAAGAAGTCCTGGCGAGAGACTGCTAGGCACCTAGCGAAGGACTGCTAGGCATCGAAACCCTAAGACCTGGCGAAGGACTGCTGGGCACCTGGCGAAGGACTGCTTGGTACCAAAGACCTGGCGAAGGGCTGCTAGGCACCTGGCGAAGGACTGCTAGGCAAAAGTCCAACCGGAGGAGCCGGTTGGCAAAAGGTAAACTCTCCTGAGAGTGGTAGGAGAGGACGCGTTCCGCGTCGAGGGAACAGTAGGCGTCGATTCGACCTAGGGTTCCATTTGGGTGACCCAAAGTCAGAACCAAGACAGCTATGGCTGTAAAAACTAATGTATATTCTTGCCTTGTTTGTTGTGGAACTAACCTTGGATGCAGGGACCAAAGGAATATGTTTCTGCAGCTCAGAACACCCCAAAGGAGAGGGGCAGCAGCTGGGTTAGGCGGCCGGGAGGTCCCGGGCGCCCATGATCAAAGCCAAACGAACAAGCTAAGCAAGAATCGCTTCGGAAGCTTACTGGGCCAGGCGCCCTCAAGCTCCCGGGCGCCCTGGATGCCTCGGGCGCCCCGGGTCCAAGCCAAAACAAGTGATCGAAGCGGAAGCCAGCAGACCAAGTCAACCGGGGTGCCCCCAGTGTCTCGGGCGCCCCCGTCAGCTCCGAGCCTGATTCTGGAGGGATAAGCGCTGACCGAGCTTCGGATGAGAGTTCTCGGATCCGAAGGCACGTGTCAGGAGCCCCCAGGAGTGCTATAAAAGGGGCTCGACCCCTAAGGCTTCAAAATCAACTTTTCAAATGCCTCTACGCTCTTTGACTACTCAAGCGCTCTGCTCCGGAAACCTCCGATCTCGAGATTCTAAGCGCCGACGACGACCCTCCGCACTGAAGTACGATCCACACCGGGCGTCGGTAACGAAGAGTATAATTGTTCTTTTTACTGCACCATTACTGTACAAATCTTTGTAAAAACTTGCGCGATTATAGTATTGCCCGCAGTAAACGGTTAAGGCGGAGCTTTGGAGTAGAAGCCGACTGCGACTCCGAACCAAGTAAAAATCCTTGTGTTCGTGTCTGTTTTGTTTTAATTTTCCGTTGCACATTTTCTTTTCTAATCCAAAACGGTTTCACGATATTCACCCCCCCCCTCTATCGTGTTTTCTCGATCCAACATTATGTTTCAAGTATGTTGATAACATGTTTTCATAACCAATTTTGATAATCCATAGATCTAAGTTTGTCTTCACCTTAGACCTAACTCTCAATTCTATTTGGTAATTCATCAGGATTGGATAAATTGGATAATTCATAAACCCAAGTTTGCATCAAGTCCATAATCCCCAAATTTATCTGTTAGGTTTGTATTAACATCCCAAAATGCCCATAAACATGAATAAGAAAATCCTCTAGTATAAATTAAATGAAAGAGATTTTTCATGTGTTTGTCTAGAATATATTCCTCATCAAGGATTCCTTATGAATTCAAAATGTTCAAAACAGTTTTGTTTGAAACTTGTATTAGGTGTTGGGATCGGATGGCTAGAGAGGGGGTGAATATAGCCAACCACTTGCAACTTGAATACTTATAGCGATTTCTGCAACTTAAATATCAGTAGCACAACGGAAAGAGTAGAGAACAGATTATGCAGAAAACGTAACGGAAGCAAAACACACACAACTAGCAAGATCGCTAATAAGGAGGGTTTACAAGGTTCGGGGATAACTTGCCCCTACTCCTTGGCGTGCCCTTAAGGTGGGCGATCCCTTGATCGTCGGCAGATCAAGCCCCGGTTATCACCGGATAAATCAGCAACCTCCTTCTCGGTGGAGAAACCTCTCCACAGTGTGTTTCAAAAAAGGATATAGTTTAAGCACAAAGAAACAACAAGAATGATCTTACTCAAACACTTAGCAAGGACAAAAACACAGCAAGCTTCCCTAAGCTCCAACCAGTGGCGATCTCACGCAGACCCTCTCCGTGTCTTCCCACTGTCGGACTCCAAGCCTCTTGTTTTCTCCTTCAAGCGCTCAAGTAAACGATGGTTGCTTCTCAATTGCTTGCTCAAAAGTGATGAAGATCGCAAGAACACAGCAGGCAAGTTGTGGAGAACTCAAGGCACGGCAAGAACAATAGTTCGTAAGACTTGCTTCCACGAAGCCATCCACCGCCCTTTTTGATTCTTCACATAGCACCAGGTGACAACATCTCTGTAGCTCCCAGCTACTCATCTGCCAACGCCAGCCTCTACTGAGCTATCTCTGGACTCACTGAGCTCCCCTCAGTCAAGCTCCAGTCTCCGCTCCAGTCTGCAGCTCGTCGTTGCAACCTGAGATGGGAAAATGGACAAACCTGCTCCAAGGAAAGCCTCCATTGACCTCTCCTTAAGTGTTTGAATCCTTCCCTGTCACCTGTAGCTTGATCAGAGTATTAGAACAGCAAATCAACCAGCATATCAAATATCAGAGGAAAGTGGCAGCAAATCGGTTGTGTTCAGACGCGATCAGAGCGTCTGACAATGTAATTTGAATTAAAGTGATCGGTCACCGGACCGATCAGAGAGACTCCTGATCGGTCACCAGACCGATCAGGCTAGGTCCAGACCGATCAGGATCCGTCCTGATCGGTCCCCAACGCTCAATCAGAAATCGCGATTCCTTTGTGACTTCTCCTGATCGATCACCGGACCGATCCCAGGTTGTGGATCGATCACCTGAACGATCCACCCCTTTCTTGGGCGATTTCTGAGCTTCGCAGTCCAGACCTCCTGATCGGTCATCAGACCGATCAGGCAGCCTCCTGATCGGTCACCAGACCGATCAGATCATTACCAGACCGATCAGGCTAGAGCCTGATCGATCATAGTGAGGAACCTGCGACGCTGGATCGTTCACCAGAACGATCTGCACAGTGATCCTGATCGGTCAGCAGACCGATCAGGAGTAGTTCAGCGAGGGAACTCAACCTCACTGCTCGCTCCCTGATCGGTCACTAGACCGATCAGGAGCCAGTCAGTGGGTGAAACGCATACTCCCTGATCGGTCACCAGATCGATCAGGAGCAACACAGTAGGTTCCCAACCTCACTGTGTGCTCCCTGATCGGTCACCCGACCGATCAGTCATCGCTGGATCGGTCACCAGACCGATCCACGAAGGAGCAACGTGCCAAATCCCTGATCGATCACCAGACCGATCCAGGAACTCAAACTCAGCCCTCCAAGCTAAGTTACCATTCACCTTAGCCGTCCAAGCTAAGGATTTTCCATCTAACTCTCCAAGTTGGGAATTTGCACCTAACCCTCCAAGTTAGGACTTTTCACCTAGCCCTCCAAGCTAGGACTTTTCACCCAACCCATCCGAATTAGGACTTTTCCAACACCTAGCCCTCCAAGCTAGGATTTCTCACACCTAACCCTCCAGGTTAGGATTTTTCCAACACCTAGCCCTCCAGGCTAGAATCCTCCATATCATGCCTAATCCTCGATCAGGACTTAATCATAATCATCATCATCATCAACCTAAACTAAAATCGTTGTCAACACCAAAACAACAATCAGGGCCAGACTGCATCAACATTAGGTTCGTATGAATAAATTCCAAGTGTGTCCCAATTATGTTTATAACATGTTTACTCCAATCAATTTTGATAATCCACAGATCTAGGTTTGTCTTAACCATAGACTTAATTATATTGGAGTACTCTTGATAAATTATAGTCCCAAATGTATACAAATACAAATGAGAGAATTTTCAAGTGACACCAATAAAATAGAGTACATGGGAAAAATTTCCATGTATCTATATTGGATATGGAGTTTATGATTTCCATTTAACTCCAATCATCTAAATTCGAGATGGAAAAGAACTATTTCTCATAGGTAGTAAATATCCCTTAAATGGAGGAAATGGTAAGCACATCCCTAATTAGGAATGACCATGTGTTTGGAGCACCAAATATCAACCACCCATGTTGATAGATGCTCCCCCTCAATCAATGCCTATACAATTCGAAATATAGATGTTTTGGGTACCCAAATTTTGGGACCTAAAGCATCTACAATGAAAGACTTTGGCACCCATGTTTTAGTCATTTTCTTTCTAACTTTTTGAACCCTAGAATCATTTGGTGATCTAATATGGGTTCTAGACATTAATGACATGAAACTTGGTTCTTTAGGTTGGTAACCTAAACCAACCTTGTTGTAAACCGCTTTTTGTGAATTTAGTATCATGTCTAAGGTTTTAGAGCTAGTTGAAAACTTCTCAAGAATATTCTTGAGATTTTCAATTTCGCTCCTTAGGGTCTTGTTTTCATCCTTAAGAGACTCAATATGCAAATCATTAATTACCTCATCCTTAGAGGTTTTCAATTCCTCTACTTCTAATTTCAATAACTTTGCTTTGTTCTTAGATTTCTTTAACAAACTAGTTAAGCATGCAATTGTCCTATAGCACTTATCTAACTCGAGAGAGATTACCTCTTCATCATCCAAAGATGATGAAGCCGTGGTTGAGGAGCTCCTCGATTCGTCACTACTTCCTTCATTTGAGTCCTCTATTGCCATGAAAGCAAAGTGACAGGCCTCCTCCATTTCCTTCTTCTTCCTTCTGTCACCTGCCACAAATGCCACACCCTTCTCCTTTGGGCTTTGGTTAGAGATCTCATGTAGTTCCATGTCACAAAATAAATTCTCTAACTTAACAAAAGATAAGTCCTTGGAAACCTTGTAACCATCCACCATGGATGACCACAAGACATTCCTAGGGAAGGCTTTGAGAACATACCTCACAAGGTCTCGATTTTCTACCTTCTCACTGATGGAATGTAGACCATTAAAGATATCTTTGAATCATCCATGGAGTTCACTTACCTTTTCATTTTCTTCCTTGAAAAGGTTTTGGAGTTGGCTGAGAAGCAAATCTTTCTTGGCTCTCCGGGTATCTTAAGTTCCTTCATGGAGCTCAATGAGCTTGCTCCATAGGTCTTTAGCACTCGTGAAAGGACCCACCTTGATCAACTGCTCCTTGGTCATCCCACATTGCAGGGTGACAACAGCTTTTGCATCGGCTTTCCCCTTCCGGATTTGTTCTGCCGACCACCTTGACGAATCCAACTCTTTTCCCTCAACATCTCTTGGAGGGATGAAACCCTCCTTCACAGCGAACCACATACTGATGTTGGTCTTGAGGTAAAACTCCATGTGTGATCTCTAATACTAGAAATCTTCCCCATCGAAGAAGGGAGGTCGGTTGGTGTTGAATCCTTCTCTCAAAGTCATCGTTGTTGTAAGCTCTTGGGTGTTAGTCCGTTTGAACAGAACCCCAAGCTCTGATACCACTTGTTGGTGTTGGTGCAGGCAGCACCTAAGTTTTGATAATGGCAAAGGGTTCAGAAGTTAAGATGTTGTTGTGTTCTAACTTGTTCACTGAGTGTGCAGGAAGAAGTCCTAGGTACACTAGGCAAGAATTCCTGGCAAAGGGCTGGGCAAAGAAGTCCTGGTCAAGGACTGGGCAAGAAGACCTGACCGGAAGTCGAGCAAAGAAGTCTTGGTCGAGGACTGAGCACGAAGTCCTGGCAAGGGGTTGGGCAGCGAAGACCTGACCGGAAGTTGGGCACGAAGACCTGGTCAGCGGGATCAGGCAAAAGCCCAACCAGAGGAGCCGGTTGACAAAAGGTAAACTCTACTAAGAGGAGTAGGTGAGGACGCGTTCCCCGTCGAGGGAATAGTAGGCATCAGTTCGACCTAGGGTTCCATTTGGGAGACCCGAAGTCAGAACCAAGACAGCTACGGCTGTAATTAATACTTGTGTTTTTGGGACTAACCTTGTTTGCAGGGTCGAAGGACTGATCGTCTGCAAGTGAAGGTGCTTCACTGGGCCTAGGCGCCTGAATGGAGGCAGGCGCCCATGAGGATACGGGCGCCCAAGAGTCAAGGCAAAACCCAAAACATAGCTGCGAAGCCTTTGGACCAAGCCAGATCAGGCGCCCATGAGGTCACGGGCGCCCCCATCAGCTCAGGCGCCCAAGTGGGGTGGATAAGCGTTGACTGAGCCCGCGAATAAGGATTCGCAGATCGGAGGGCACGTGTCAGGCGCCCCTAACCTGTCAGGCGCCTGTATGAGCACTATAAAAGGTGCTCGACCCCAAGGCTTCAACATCACTTTTTCTCAACGCTCCAAAGCTTTTCGTTCAAGCGCTATGCCCCGGCAAACTCCGACTTCGAGATCCCAGCGCCGACGACGACCCTCTGCTCCAAAATACGATCCACATCGTGCGTCGATAACGAAAAGTGTAGCAATTTCAATTTCCTGAAATACTCTTGTACTTAAACTTGTAAATCCTTTTGCGATAGTATTTCCCAAAGTAAACGGTTAAGGTGTTGGGCAATCGACCCTGAGATGATCTGGAGGATCATGATATTTTGATGTGTGGGCAATATGGTTAAGTTAGGATGTGTGTTGTTTACATATATGTACATGAGTGTGCATGTGTACAGGTAGGTACATATGGACTTGGTTGATGTCTTCAGGTGAAGGATGGCATGGAGGCAAGCTGGAGGCTTGCGTGCGCATCCGAGGGACCGTTGGATAGCAGAGATGATGAGCCGAGGGATGCGGACTTCGAGGCATACGTGAAGGGTGGCATGGAGGCAAGCTGGAGGTTTGCGTGTGCATCCAAGGGATGAGGGCCAAAGATGAAGAGGGCGTGAAGGCAACAGTCAAGACTGCTGGTGAAGAGTCAACTGGGTTAAGAGAGGCTGAGTATGAGTGTGTGTACTCAGGGGCTAAGCCGAGAGGGTTTGAGTGCGGAGAGACTTGTACTCGAGAGTAAAACCCTAGGCTTAGGTGTGTCCCAGTCGACTGGCCAAGGGGCAGTCGACTGGTGTTGACTGGAACAGCTGGCAGATTCGAACGTTGTACTGTAACGGTCGAATCTGAGTGGGACCAGTCGACTGCCCCAGGGGTAGTCGACTGGTAGCGATTGTTTGAGACTCGAGCCCTATTTAAAGGGGCTCGTTTCCTACTATCTCGCTTGACGAAACTCACTTGGGTAAAGTGAGTTAGTAGTCTTTTGTGATCAGGAAACGTCCGAAGTGTTGTGGTGAGGTTTCTCCACCCACAAGGAGTGACAGATCTAGCCGGAAGTTATCCGGGGGTTGATCCACCGATGGATTCTTGGATTAGTCACCCGTCCGGGGTGGATACCAAGTAAATCAGGTTGTTAGCATTGTTTATTTTATTTTGCATATTATTGTTTCCGCTGCGCTAACGACTTTGTAGAGAAATGAACGACAAAGTGTAATTCACCCCCCCCCCTCTAGCACACCAAGACGATCCATCAGTTGGTATCAAAGCGAAGGACCGCTCTTGATCGGACTAACTGCTGAGGGAGCACATGCTAGAGGAAAAAGAACGATGGAAGACTAACTTGGGGAAAATATAAACTCACCACCACCATACGAGCATAAAGATTTTGATTACTGGAAAGCTAGAATGAAGATGTGGCTCGGCATGGATTGGGAGTGCGTAATGGTGATAGAAGAGTCATTCGAGATCCCTAAGGACAAGCATGGAAAGAAGCTCCAACCTAGGTATTGGACCAAGGAGCAACAAGAACAAGCAAGGGCCAATGAAAAGGTAGTCAATATCATGGTTAATATTTTGCCTACTAATATCTTGAGTAATGTAGGGAAGTATAAAAATGCCTATGAGTTATGGACGAAATTGGAAGAACTACATAAGAACCCAACGCAAGAAGAGCCCAAAGAAATAAGCTCAAGTCTCCAAGAAGACCAGAGAGAAGGAAAATTATCAAGTGATGTATAGGAATCAAGTGAAAAAGGGTTCATCTCGTCAGAAGAAGAAGAAGAAGTATCAATATCAAGGGTTGAGGGGAGGAGAGACCCTTATCCCCACAAGAGCAAGAAAAGACTACCCCCTCCACCAAAGCTAAATCAAAAGAGCATATCATATGCTTTGGTTGCAACAAAAAGGGGTACTACAAGGATAAGTGTCTACTAGGTAAAAAGGAGGTAATTCCTAAGCCCAAATCTATTATTTAAATTCTAATGTGGGTTTTAGGAATGAGAAAGCTCAAAAGGAGAAAAGAAGAAAAATTAGGTGTTTCACATGCGGGGTGCTAGGGCACTACCATACAAAGTGTCAAGGAGTAAGGAGCTCAAGAAGATGGAGCATCTATGGAAATGGGAGAAAAAGGAAGAAGAAAGAAAAAGGAGCATGCATCAAGGGGGAGCTACAAGGGTAAGGAAGGTAATCCCTAACTCAATTTATGCTCAAAATGGTTGTTTGAATGATAGAATTGATAACAATTACGTGCCCATGCGTGTTTTTGGTTTTAAATATTACGATAGGAATAGAAACAATTTTGCATGCCAAAACACCAAAAATTCTATGATGCATGATAAATCTAGGAACTCTAGGAAAAAGGACCAAAGCATAAACTCTAAGGAAGGGAGAAATATGCCTAGAAAAATAGGTAGACCTAGAAATGATCAAATTAGGTCTGTTGATCCTAAGGTTAGGAAGTTAGAAAAGGAAAATCAAGTGTTAAGAGCAAAACTTGATAAGTTAGAAAGAAACCTAGGTAGAGTTATTCAAGGGTCTAAGGGATTGAACATGATATCAAAGGACCAAAATCATAGGAATGGTAGGTCGGGTTTAGGATACCACCCTAGGAGGGCTAATGTTGATAAAATGTCATATTCAAGGATGCCCTATAACAATGGTAGAGAAAAAGTCAAAAATGGCAAAGAAAATCATTTGAAGGAAAAGAAAAGAAATTGACTAAGAAAAAGGTCTATATGGTTAAGAGTGTGATAGAGGAAGGTCAAGAAGCACCGGAGGAGCACCAGTGTGGTCTTGCCTTTGTTGAAGAGTTACCTAGGGAGGTAATTAGGGCTAGGAGCTCAAGGGAGAGCTCTAGAAGCCAAAATGGGTTCCATGGTAATGGATCTCAGGTGGTTTCCTTCTAGGAGATTGAAGAAGACTATAGGGTGTGCCAAGAGGTTTAAAAGGCTAAAATTTGTCTTAATATTAGAAAATTGGCACACTAAAGGGAGAATTATGGTGAAAAAGGAAGAAATTGGGATTATAATTGAGACAAATTGGTTTTAATTCCTAAATACCATATAACTTGATGCTATGAATGAATTATGAGTGGGTATGGGAAGAAGCATCAAGGTAAGGTCAAAATTAGAACTTTTGGAAAAGGTTTCATGATACATTTTGGAGAAACTTGAAGTTTGTACCAATCTTGGGATTTGGAATAACTTTAACTGAAATTATATTTTTCCCAGGTCAATATAGGATCCACAAATCTCCCCACAAGAATTCATATTTTTTTGGGAGTTTGTGGAATTAATTAAGCTTTTCTGAATCTAGAACTGGGATACCGAAATTAAGGTACCAGTCGACTGGTTCAGAGCCAGTCGACTGGTCCAGAGGAACTCAAAACCGAAATTTCAAAATTATAAGTCGACCCACCCTGGGCAGTCGACCCAACTCTCTGTATGGTTTCTCAGTCGACTGCCCCTAGGGCAGTCGACTGATCCGCGGATATTTAAATAGAAAAGTTCACGCGGGGGGTGGCCAAATCTAGGGTTCTCGGTACACCTCCCGCGACATTTCTTCCTCCCCAACTTCTCCTTGCATCCTAAGACCTTCTCAAGCTCTAAAAGCTTCCTCCTAGCCTTCTCCATCTCGGATCTACACTTAGGTTAGAGAATATCTCTCTTGTGAAATCAACCATCACCACCATTCTTCATGGAACGTCCCAAGAAGAGGTAGCTACTTGTAGAGTATATTTTCAATTGAGTTCATGGTTTGACACTAATCTATATCATTTTGCATGATTTCCTTGTTGTTTCTCTTCTCCTTGGGGTGGGTTTGGGACATGCATGGGTAAATCATATGATAGGATGGCGCATAAGAAAAAGATGGGTGAGGGATCATCCCGCCAGGGAAAAGTAGATCCTGAGGGACCTCGGTTTAGGTCTGAGGAGTGTCAAAAAGTGTTTCAGAATGCGACCTTCATATTAATGGATTGCCGCTATCTCAATCTTTTCTATTTCCAGGATATTCCCTACATCGTTGAAATCATTGCCTATTTCGAGTTGCAACAACTGGTGTACTGTCAGCACTTCATCAACTTTGATGTGTGCAAAGAATTCTACGCCAACCTCTCATCCATTAATGCCCAAAACATGATATATGAGTCAATGGTCCAAGGAATCACTATTCCATTTACACCTGACGAGTTACGGTCATTCTCAAGGTGTAGAGTGTCAAATAGTCAGTTCATATGCTTTCCCACCGTTGCTGACCCTCTAGATTTGCCGGGTGTTACCATAGATCAGATCCATCGACATTATTTTGGTAGACCTCGGTGTCCTAGGGACTGCATCTTTGATGCCAAAAACATGAGTCCAATGAGTAATGTCTTGTACAAGGTGGTTCTAGGTTGCATTCTTCCAATCATTACAAAGGGACGGTCGAGGATTCGTCTTCCTCATTTAGTGTTAATGTATGCCTTAGAGAGACGATTGGATATTGACATAGCGCGTCAGGTTTTCACATCTATTACCTACTTCTCCCATGACGTCAATAAGAAGCTATACATGCCTTTCGATCATGTTCTGACCGAATTTCTTAAGTCTAGAGGGGTTAGAGTTGACAAGGGTCAAGTGCATGAATTATCCAAAGACTATGACCAAATAGGCTCTCGACAGCTTTCTTTGGCGGGGATCGAGAAGCATGACGGGGAAATTATCTGGCGTCGTCGACCTTCTCCTGTGCCAGCTGATGATGATGAGGAGGATCTCACTGGAGGAGTCACACGGGAGGAGTTCTCTCAACTTTGATCCGAGGTAGAAGAACTGAGGGAGGACTTTCATACATTCCAGCAGCGCCAGATGGACATGCAAATGCAGCAGCAGGAAATGTATGAGATAATGTAGCAGTGACATCTAGCATATCAGGGTCCTCCTCCTCCTCCAGGCGCCGAGATGTAGTCAGCTTGACTTGGTGGTTCTAGTGTTGATAGTGTTCTGTTTTGATGTTTTATTATATCTCTCAAACACTTTATTTCAGAGATTGTAAAACTCTAACTATTTTGGGGTCACGACCCATCTAACTTTCTTTATGTTACCATGTATGAACCATTTGCCTATCTTCCCGTGAAAATTTATGTCATGACTTAATGTTACTTTACATTACTCTTATGATTTGCTCTGAATAGTGTTTTAAAAAATTCACAATCCTTGTATCATGTTTTACCTTTTATTTCATGATGGGTGAATGAAATAAGAGTGTTGTGATATAATGAGAATTAAGGAAAGTTGATAAGTACATGTCCCTAGGTTTAAGAGTAAATTAGGGGGAGGTTTGTGTCATTTTGAGGATACACATGAAGAAGGGAAGAATGAAGGATCATTTCATGTATGGAATAATGATGGTAAGGGTTGGAAATCACATAAAAGTATGGATGGAACTGAAAGTTGAGACATATATGTCAATTTTTGATGAAATTCGAGTTTGTACCAAAAGTCAAGCACGGTTGATGTTTTTCTTGAACCAATATTTTTCTAGGGTAGGGAATACCTTAACAATCATGTTTGCAAAGTTTCACATATTTCTGAATTTTTTGAATTTTTTATGCGTTTCTGAATTTCGGCTGGAAATTCTGATATTGGCGTATCAGTCGACTGCTCTGGGGGCAGTCGACTAGTAGTGTGGGCAAATTGTGAATTTGTGATTTCTGAGGGGTTTTTAAAAATCTGGTTAAGTTCTAATTGGCACCAAGGGTAGGGTTGCTTGGGGCAATCTTTTGATGGTGTCAAAGGGGGAGAACTTGGGAGTTAAGTTAGGTTTGGGTTGAAACTTAACTTTGATACTGTGGAGTTCAGTTTTAGGAATACTTAACTTTGGGATTAGCAATAAGAATTGAAATTTGGGAGAAAGCATAGGCTAAGGGGGAGGTTGCCTCTTGTGTATTATGCTTCAATTTTTAAATTGCTTTTACTATTATCATTGCTATATGTTTACCTAACTTAACATATTGCTACACATCAAAAAGGAGGAGATTGTTGGGGCAATCGGCTCTGAGATGATCTGGAGGATCATGATATTTTGATGTGTGGGCAATATGTTAAGTTAGGATGTGTGTTGTTCTCATATGTGTACATGAGTGTGCAGGTGTACAGGTACATATGGACTTGGTTGATGTCTTCAGGTGAAGGATGACATGGAGGCAAGCTGGAGGCTTGCGTGCGCATCCGAGGGACCGTTGGATAGCAGAGGTGATGAGCCGAGGGATGCGGACTTTGAGGCATACGTGAAGGGTCGCATGGAGGCAAGCTGGAGGTTTGCATGTGCATCCGAGGGACGAGGGCCAAAGATGAAGAGGGCGTGAAGGCAACAATCAAGACTACTGGTGAAGAGTCAACTAGGTTAAGAGAGGCTGAGTATGAGTGTGTGTTCTCAGGGGCTAAGCCAGGAGGGTTTGAGTGTAGAGAGACTTGTACTCGGGAGTAAAACACTAGTCTTAGGTGTGTCCCAGTCGACTGGCCAAGGGGCAGTCGACTGGTGTTGACTGGAACAGCTGGCAGATTCGAACGTTGTACTGTAACGGTCGAATCTGAGTGGGACCAGTCGACTGCCCCAGGGGCAGTCGACTGGTAGCGGCTGTTTCAGACTCGAGCCCTATTTAAAGGGGCTCGTTTCCTACTATCTCGCTTGACGAAACTCACTTGGGTAAAGTGAGTTAGTAGTCTTTTGTGATCAGGAAACGTCCGAAGTGTTGTGGTGAGGTTTCTCCACCCACAAGGAGCGATAGATCTAGCCGGAGGTTATCCGGGGGTTGATCCACCGACGGATTCTTGGATTAGTCACCCGTCCGGGGTGGATACCAAGTAAATCAGGTTGTTAGCATTGTTTATTTTACTTTGCATATTATTGTTTCCGCTGCGCTAACGACTTTGTAGAGAAATGAACGACAAAGTGCTATTCACCCTCCCTCTAGCACACCAAGAGGATCCATCACAAGGACCATGGGCCTTGGAGTAGGAGCCGACCGCGACTCCGAACCAATTAAAAATCTACTTATGTTCTTGTGCAATTTAATTCTTTCGGCTGCGTATTTTCTCTTTCATAATCCGAAAAAGTTTTAACGATATTCACCCCCCCCCTCTATCGTTTTCTTCGATCCAACAAGTGGTATCAGAGCGGGTGGCTCAAATTTGGTGCAACCACCAATTTGAGAGTTTTTTCAGATTTTACGAAAAATTTAATTCCTTTTTTTTTGAATTTTTCTCGTTAATCGAGGTTGGTGCAACACCACTCGATCATTTTGTTTAATTATTTTATTCCCGCACTACTAATCCAAGACCAAGTCTTGGGACATAATTTCTTTGTTTTTTTGTTATTTCCGAAATTATAAATGGTCATGCAAGAGGGTTTCAGCACAACCAGACAACCACTCTTCAGTGGAGAAGACTTCTCCTCCTAGAAGAGTCGGATCGAAGTCCACCTGAAAACTCAGGTGGATATGTGGATTATTATCCAATCTGGCCTTGAAATCCCCAAGAATGCTGAAGGAGTGGCACAACACTACACAGAATGGTACGCCTCGCTGAAAAAAAGATCGAGGCTGATGCAAAGGCAACCCAGACACTGCAATGCGGATTAACCAAAGAAGAACTGAACCGGGTGGGTCCCTTCAATAGTGCTAAAGAACTCTGGAGTAAGCTGATCGAGTTGCACGAAGGTACATCCGACACCAGAATCAGCAAAAGGGACCTACTGCTGAACAAATTATACACAATCAAAATGAATGAAGGCGAATCAGCAGCCCAGCTCCACGCCAGAATCCAGGAGCTGATGAATGGCCTGCACACAATCGGTCACAAGGTAGAAAACCGTGACCTTATTAGGTATACCCTAAACGCTTTCCCAAAAAATACTCTGTGGGCATCTATGGTAGATGCTTACAAAGTTTCTAGGGATCTTTCCAAAATTAAATTAGATGAATTATTTTCAAAATTGGAATTACACGAGCAGACTAACTGCACTTTGTCCGAGAAAGGTATCGCTTTTCTTGCAGGTAAACCCCAAGGAAAGATGGCCACGAAAAAGCCTCAACCTGCACCCGAGTTTGACTCAGACTCAGACTCAGAAGACAGTGAAGGGGATTGACCCAAGCTGGTTCGGCTAGCCCGGGACTACTACAAGGAGCTAAAGCATCAGACCAACAGAAGAAAAGCCAGCCGAAAGAAGGAAGATCCAGCTGAACCCTCAACGTCAAAGACCAAATCAAATGTGACCTGCTACGAATGCAACAAGAAGGGACACTACAAATCGGAGTGCCCTAATCTAAAAGAAGCTAAGAAGACTCGAAGGAAGAAGGCTCTTCAAGCCACGTGGGACGAATCTTCCTCCGAAGAAGAAGAAGAGGCCCCACAATCGAACCTTCTTGCCTTGACCGCTTCGGAAGACATCGACACCGGATCGAAATCGGAGCCGGACGACGGAAGACTCACCATTTCGGAGAACGGCAAAATAACTATAAGTGGTTACTCTGAAGTAGAATTATCAAAGTTAATTGCCTACCTATCTCGTAACTTGGCGAAAGCCAAAATCCGAGTCGAGTCCCTACGACAGGAAGTAAAACTCCTGAAAGAGGGAGCTGACTCTAGATCTTTGACCGAGAAGGTTCAAGAAGGAATCTCTACTCAAGTTGAAAAGCTTGAGAAAGAGAACTCCTCCTTGAAAACTCAGGTCAAGGACCTTAGAACGGCTTTAGAACGATTCACTTCGGGTTCCAAGGGTCTTGACATGATCCTTGGAAAACAGAAGTCCGTTCTAAATCGATCCGGGTTAGGGTATCGAACCAAGTCGAGACAACGGTCATACTATGCTGTATTGAACCAATCTAGACCCAAAGTTCAAGCATGGGTACCTAAACTTTGCCTGAACAACCAAGCTGGACCAAACCAGTATTGGATCCCCAAGGACAAGATTCATATCTTGCCTTAATCATTACCGTGGCTTTAGTCCAGGGGAAGCCAACTTAAAAATAATTTTTATAATTAGATAAATTCTTTTCTTAATTTGAATTGCATGCTTGATTGTTTATTTATTTTCTTAAATTATCATACTTAGACCTAGGACTGGTTAGACTAAGGACTAAAATGATTAACTTAAATTTGAATAACATAGTATTGGGTGGAGGTGAGATGATAGTACGTTAGGGAAGCCATTCTGGCGGAACTAGCTGAAGCTACCGATCCAAGACCCAAACTAGTTAGACCAAAATCTTTCAAGGAGTAACTTGAAGATGGATTTTAATAAACGGCTTTGTCAAGGAAAGGGTTGATGATCCAATAAGGCTACGATCAAAGAAGGCCTAGTGTCTCGCCAAGACCTGGAAGCCGATTATTGAAAATCAAATTCACTTTACTATTGTTAGATTTGAATCTAACACAAATTTCAATTAATTTTAGATTCAACCACTTTGTAAAATTAAAATTCAATTAAATTGTTTTCAAAATTAATCCAACCTTTCAAAATTAATTATTTTTTTAAAATAAAATCTTTACTTCTATTAAAACCTGTCTCACAAAACCCATAAGGTTAACGTGATTGATAACTATAGATTGGGTGAGACAGACTAGGTTGTGAAAATCAATTTAAGCTATCCTTAATTCTAATTGGATCCAAATCAATAAATTCTTTATGTGTAGGAACATAAAGATTTGAACCAATGGATGTTGGATAGCGGATGCTCCAGACACATGACTGGAGACAAATTGAAATTCACCACTCATGTTCAAGAACCTAGGCTCAGTAGCATTTGGCAACAATGCTACACTCAAAGTCATTGGGTCAAGTAACATTGAACTCAAATCTGATTTTGTAATTAAAAAGGTACTCTTGGTTGAGAACTTTAAATTTAATTTGCTTAGTATAAGTCAATTTTGTGATACTGGCTATGTAGTTACCTTTACCAACTCTGATTGCCTGATTAGAAACTTGCAAGACTCAGAAGTCATGCTCAAGGGCACTAGGAAAAATAATATTTATACTATAAACCTACCTTAGTACCTAAATGCCTTTTAACTCAGTTAGAAGAATCAAACCTCTGGCATAGGAGATTAGGTCACACTAATCTAAGATTAATTTCAAAAATCACCCAACTTGGTCTAAGTAAAGGAATACCAAAAATTAAGAACCATGAAAACATGATATGTGAATCATGCAACCAAGGTAAACAAACCAGGTCCAATCACAAACAAATTCAATCAGACCTAACTCAAACCACACTTGAGCTCCTGTATCTTGACCTATTTGATTCACATGGAGCCAAGTCACTAAGCGGAAACCGGTACTGCTTAGTCATTACCGATGATTACGCTAGGTTTACTTGGGTAAGGTTCCTAAAGACTAAGGATGAAACCCTAAACCTGTTTATTGAATTTTGTAAGATAATTGAAAATCAAAATGATACCAAAATTAAAAGACTTAGGAGTGATTGATAAGTATCATTTTATTGATCATTTCATATGCTTAAATCCGTGTTTGACCCATATTTTACTTGCGTAATTGTGGATTTACCCTAGGTTCTAGGATTTCTACTCTTTTTGGACCTAATTGTAAATTTTGATATATTTGAGTTGTTTTGTCATTAAATTTTTGATCTACTTTTGTAGGCTTGGAAGGATCATGGACCTAGATCATGTTGGGGTCAAAGTTGAGTCAAAAGTGGACTGGATCAAGTGATCAAGCGTCGACTCATATGGACCATCTGATGCAAGAACGGTTAGATCTAGACCATCTGAGAACTTCTGATCAATCCGAGCTGGGATTAAGGCTAATCAAGCACTTGGATCAAGATATGAAGATTTCAGCCCAATCGGAGATCATCTAGCCATTGGATCACGATCAGAGAGATCTAGACCGTCCATTCAAAGATCAAGGTGATCTGAACCATCCGTTGTAAATCTGGCAGATCCGAGATAACCCGAAGTAGATCCTAACCTCTGATCAAGATCTGAAAAATTTGAGTCAAATCGGACAAGGATCAACCGTTGGATAAAGTGGGATTAATCTGAGCCGTCCACTGTTTAACTACATAAACTGCTCCCCTGTTCAGATCTCGTGTCGTGTCTTCACAGTTCGTAGCTCAGTTTCTCATTTCTTCTTCATTTCTTCGGCGATTTCTTCCATCTGAAGGCGTGGCCGACTCGATCACCACCTTGGAGCAAAATCTGAATCATTGGAAGAAGCTTCAATGGAATTTCTAGTTCGGATTTGCATCAGAACAGGGGCTGAGTGAGGGTTTCATCAGTTTCTGATTTCTGATCAATTTGATTGCGATTTTGTGTTGTTTTCTTCAATCGGAGCCATCTGGAGGGTCTCTGGAGCACTCTGATCATCAACCAATCTTCATAGCATTCCTTCGTTGCCAGATCAAAGAGATCGGATTAGATTTCCAGCTGCGTGCAAATCTGTGAGTAGATCTGAAATTGGAGCTATTTTTCCAGTGATTTGCGAGTTGAAGGGGTTCTTGGCTTGCTCTTGTGTGACGGCAAGGAGGTTTTGAGCCAAGGGAATGATTGAGGACTAGTTTGTTATTGTATTTCTTTTCGTATTAGCTGTAATTTCATTTCTGCAAACGTTTCTGTTTTTGTTTTCGAATCATCTACTTTAGTTTCAATTTCTAAATTGTTCCAGCTTCAATTAGTGTTTTAATTCTGCAAGTCAATCAATAGGTAGCTTGTTTAGTTAACAATTGTTTTTTATTACAGTTTATGTTAAGTTTAATTGCTTGCATTCCATTTTATAGCTTGAGTATCAGTTCTGTATCCCTGTTTTCCTACTTGCGTATCAGCATCTGTTGAGTATCAGTTCCTTTCTTAATGTCCTTATTTTTGTATTAATTGAGCTTAGCTTTCATCTTTTGAGTCCATTTTGCAGAATGTTTCATTTGCATAGCAATTCTTATTGAGTTTCTGAATTCAGTTATTCATTGTTTGCAGTTTTTGATTTCTGCAGTAGGGATTCAGTTTCTTGCATATCACTATTTCTGCAAATCAGTTCATTTACTACAATTCTCAATTTTTAGTGCAATCGAACTCAGCTTACTCTATCAGCCTTTGCAATTGAATTGTAGCTGTATTCCTGCCTTCATTGTTGCATTCAATTTTACAGTTTTTAGCTGTCTAATTCTGTTCCTGTAGCAGTTACATTCTTGGCATTCTGAATTGCTCGATCCTTTACTTCATTGTTGCATTGTTTCTTTTATTCAGAAGATCATTTTACTGATAGCTTTATTTTCCAAATTGATTTGATCAGTTTGCATTGTATCAGTTTCCACATTTGCTTTGTATCAGTTTATACTCTGCATTTAGTTCAGCTATTGGCACATTAGTTTTTCCCCTTGTGTATCAAGTTGATTCATTTTCTTTTCCACTTTGTATCAAGCTTAAACTACTGAATCGATTGTTGTCAAGTTACTTGCAATTGTTAGTGAGCTAAGGGTTTGAAATCAGTTAGTTTTTCATTTGGCTATTTCTGAATTTTCTTATCCATGTTTGCATTGTTTGCTTCTTAATTTTGTAATTTGTGTTTGTTTGCTTTAAATTCGATTGCTGAAGTAAGTCTTGCACTAGTTCAATCAAGAATTTAGACACGGAATTGTTTCATTTGCTTAGCATTTATTTTGTATTTTATATCAGATTTATTTTACAAAATCGGTTAAGTGCTTTAGTTGATTTGAATGTTCATTAATTGAATCCTTAATTGTCATACCTAGTTCAAGTTTGTTTACATTGTGTTTACATCTTTTCATTGTGTTTACATCTTTAATTGAAACCAAACCCAAATTTTATTTGAAACCCAAAAATATCAACGATACATAAATTCAAGCTCGAGTCGAACCATCTCAACTAGCCCTAGGAAAAATACGACCTGTGACCCCTTTACTATGCTTTTATTCTTTGATTGCAAAAAGAGTTTCCAGCTTTACAAATATCTAAATTTGAGATCCACTTTCGTGACAGCTCTTTTGGGTCCATCAAATTTTTGGCGCCGTTGCCGGGAAACTACTAGTTGAGTTGTTTGATTTTTGCTTGTGTGTTTATGGACATATCATTTGATTCTATTCTCTTGTGCTTTATCTTTTGTATACGGTTGCTACCATTTTTCTTATTTGTTTTGTGACAGGGTGATAACCGCTTTAGTCGTGTTACGATTTCAAATACAATTAAAATATCGAACCCCCCTAAACTAATGTAGTATAGAGTAACTCGAGTCGTCTCTCTCAAGGAATGTAATGATAGGTTAATAATCTTAGGATTCCAAATTATTGCTTCAGGATTTTGGATATTAAACTGGGGGTTTGGATTTGAATGCTAAGACTACGAAAAAAAATAGCAAGCAAGTATGAAATCTAATCCTAATTAATGAAAGACAATGCGAGTAAGACAATCTAATTTAACCTAACTACACTTGACAAGGGAACAAAAGGCAACATACAGGAAGCATTTAAGGAAATATAGCATTAATGAAACTTAACCTAATCTAACCTAATTGCATACTTAAAATATAAGAGAGACATGAAACATTCAATTAATAAAGCGTAGAAAGAATCTAAAAGAAAATGCAAAATTAAACTAAGACAATTGGTTGAAGCATTTCAACGAACAAGTAACGGGCATGAATCAAATTGAGTCAAATGCAAGCGACATTAAACATAGGAGATAGAGATTGATTACAAGCATTCAACAATCCACAAACATCAAACTCTAAGAACAATCAACAAGCAAAAAACACTAAGTTGCGGATGGCAAATGGAAGGAGCTGTGGATCGCCGGCTGTGATGAAGAAGAGCTGCTGCCGTGGGTGTTGAAGAGGAACTGCTGGCCGGATTCGGCCGGCTAGGGTTTCAATCGGGATCCCCTTGTGTTCGGGCCCTTCTGCCCTAGCTGTGCGCTGCCGGTTGTAAAGAAGAGAGAAGAAGCGGAGGTGGAGAAGATGACCGGCCGGCTAGGGTTCGCGGATGGAGAGCGTGCCCTATCTGTGCGCGGCCGGTTGTGAAGAAGAGAAGGGGAAGAAGAAAGAAGAGCCGGCCGGCGGCGGTGAGATGGTGAAGAGCCGCCGGCCTTATGGGAGGAGATGGACCGGGCGATTCCGCGAGAGGGAGATGTCGAGTGGATGAGGTGTGGAGGAAGAAGATCCGATCGGGATGAGAAGAAGGTTCGAGCCCCCACCCGCGTGTTGGAGCCGATCAAGAGTATATGGGTTGCGTGCGATGAGTCCGATGCGATGATGAGTCGAGCCAGCCTCATTTGTGCGCATGGGTTCAGCCCTTGTGTGTGCTCAGCCCCATGAGTTCAGCCCAAGCCCAGCAGCCCACTTTCAGCCCAGCAGCTCACTTAACCCAGCCCTTGGTTCAGCCAAGCTTCAGCCTAGTTCAGACCTGGGTTCAGCCACAGATCAGCCTAGTCCAGTCCAGTCCAGTCTTGGGTCCAAATTGGGTTGGCTGAATCGAACCATCTTCATTTGAATTGAACCAAGCCTTGGTCCAAGATCCAATCTTTAATTCTCTACAAAAATCATGAAATAATACCAAAATTTAGAGAAAATTATAATAAGCTCCAAAAATAAATCCTACTCGTAAAATATGGTATAAACATGGTTTAAGCGTACGAGAGGGTAAAAAAAATGTTAAGTAAATGAGCAAATAAAATGTCATAAAATGCTAGTTATCACAGGGCTGCAAGTCAAAATGTTTTCAACTGCACAACCAGAGCTCAAAGATGCACTGGCGGAGTTAAAAATTTTGGTTAAGCATTTGAGATCCCAACAAAGACCCAACAGTGATTCATCTGCTTACCAGCAGCCATGTCAACAGTTTCAGCAGCAAAACCAATCTTTTCAGCAATCCTATTCAAATTTTCAACAACCAAACTATCAATTTCAACAAGGGCAGCCACAATGTCAATCATTCCAACAATTTCAGCAACCAAATCAAGATTTTCAACCGCCCTATTCGAATTTTCAGCAAACAAATCAGTTTTTTCAGCCACATTTCAGCAATTTCAGCAAGATTTTCAGCCAAGTCTACCAAATTTCCAGCCCACTCAATTTCAGTTTTCACCACCACCATTTCAACCTCAGATCCAGGATTTCCAGGGCTACAATTCTCAGCAAATTCAACCATCATTCCAGTCCAATTTTTAGCCCTTTCAACAGCTATTTCAACCTTCCTATCAGCCCCAACAGCCCCAGTTCCAACAATTACAGCAGGGTAATATTTTGCAGCCGACTACTTCATCATTTCAAGGTCAATCAAAGCCCTATGTTAACCAAGGGGGCTATGGATGTTCGAGTGGGGGAAACATGCCACAACAAAGGGCAGAAGAGATGTTTCAACAAATTTTACAACAAAAGCTTCAAGACATCGGAGGACGCCTTGGACAAATGGTTGATCAAATGAATCAAATAAAAGCCCAAAGATCAGAACAATTATCTTCTCAAGCTACTCTTACTTCTGAGGGGTATGATTGTGATCTAACTTTGAGGAATGAAGAGGTTGCTTCCAGTTTAAACACTCCAAATGCAGAATTTCCTGAAAAATTTCCAGTATCCCATTTTCCCAACAGCCCCGGAGTTGGATTTTTATCAGTTCAAGGTGACCCTAGAGAAAATCTAAGACCTTTTTCAAGTGATCTCGAAAAATTGGTGGAAGAAGAAGAAGAAATCATTAATGTTAGGGCACCTACAGCATGCATTCCTCCTGAAGTTTTTGTTCAAAATTCATTTCCAAATTTTTCAGCTCAAGAAGAACATTCAGAAGCACTACAGGACCCTTCTCATCTTTTATTTTGTGATGCTAGTATTATTGATGGTCCTAATTTTTCTGATATTGTTGTTGCAGATATTACAGAAGGAGCATACATAGGAGATGATTCTATAGGTGTAGGGGATTGCACTAAGCCCCAGGGACCACCAACAGTGATGGATACATTAGAAGAATCAGAGGACAAGCCAGAAAGTGTAGGGACTTGCATGGTGGAAGCAAGAACCCAAGAATCACCTGTTCCAGTTGAGTGTCCACCAGAACCTGAACCTGAAGTGGAGCATGTACTTGACCAGGAGGAGGCCACAGTTACATCTACTCTTGTAGAACCTCCAGGTATTTTTCAGCATGATCAGGTAAGTATTCTTCCTATTTCTTTGGAAAAATTTGTTGAGGTACCTCAGACTGATTTTATTGTTTGTAATACACTTGTGGATACATCTTTTTGTGGAATTTAATTGTGAAAAATTCTTAGAGGCACCTAAAATTGATTTGGTTGAATGTGGTGAATTACTTGATATATCTTTTGTAGATATGGGTTGTGAAAAATTTTTAGAAGAGCTTGAAATTGAAGTTGTTTATTGTGAAGAATCTCTTGCTATATCTTATACTGAAGTTGAATGTGAAAAACTTATGGAGGTACCAGAGATTGATTTCATTGGCTGTGGAACATTTTTTGATACACCTATGATGGATTTTAATTGTGAAAAATTGTTAGAAGAGCCTGAAATTGAAGTTGTTTATTGTGAAGAATCTCTTGCTATATCTTATGCTGAAGTTGAGTGTGACAAACTTATGGAGGTACCCGAGATTGATTTTATTGACTGTGAAACATTTCCTGATATACCTTATGTAGAAACTGCTTGTGAAAAATTCACGGAGGTACCAAAAATTGATTTTATGGGATATGATGCATTTTTGGATACATTTCATGTAGAGATTGGTGGTATTACACTTCTATATTACCCTGCACGCTTGAGAGAGATATTACATGGTTTTGCAGGGTCCCGAAGACTTCTGGAGTGGGTGCTCCATCTAAACAGTCTCCAACCTCCTGGAAGGATTTTCAAGAATCATCAAGAGGGAGGAGTTAATTTTGCTTTGACTCATAGCACTCCACCTCTAAAATGGATGTTGAACATTAATTGTCTACGGCCACCTGAATATTTTTCTGTAAAGTTTAAGTGTGGGGGAGTAACGCATCATAAAATTGAGTAAATGAAGGAAACTTTTTCAGCTACTCCTACTCCTCCACTACCACGATGGAGGTTATTTCTTGATAGACTCCGACCGCCAGAAATAAAGGGGAGTTTGTTCCTTCTTGTATTTTCTTTCATTGCATGTTTCATTTTTATGTTCTTTAGAAGTAGAATTTTCTTTTAAAAAGAGTTCTTGCTAATAAATGCGTGAGTAGAGTAGAAGAATAAATAGGAGACATTGTAAATACCATTTTATGTCTTTTGACACTTTTTCTTCATGAGTAGGAATAAATGTATCCCTTTAGGTTATCTTCATAGCATTTTAGAGTCTCTTGAAAATGAATTAAATTTGGTTATTAAAACTTAGGGTTTGAGCTCATGATGAAATCTTGGATGCTTGAGTACTACTTGGCTATGGATTCTTAATTGGTGATTTGAGATGAATAATTTGTACCTAGTGAGGATTAGGCTTATATTTGTGACACATACATGTGATTGTACTCTAGAACTTGCTTAGGTTCTTTCAAAACCATATTTCGATGATTGGATCACATTTATAGAGTTGTCTCATTTTGTTTCTTATCTCATATTAATTTTCATAAATTTCCCTTGTATCACTTCATATTTCTCATTTTCCCTACTTAATCTTCATATTGCTTCTAACTTCATTTTTCTATGGACTTGTTTGTTTGGGGATGTTCTTTGATGTTATTTTGCCCGAGACGGACAAAAGATTAAGTGTGGGGGAGTGGCTAATGTTTTGGAAGAATTTTGTATCAAAGATGTATTTCATTTAAAAAAAAAATTCTATTTGGATTGAAGCAAAAAGTGCCCATTTGAGTGGAGCTTGGTATCAAGAATAAGTGGGAATTCAGTTGTGAATTGGAGGTGAAGTGGATCTAAAAAAATCTGCAATGGGAAGAAATGGCACGAAAAAAAAACAGAAAAAGCTGTGCCATGAAGAAGAAAAAAATTTGAAATCAATGGAGTTTGTAGCACAAATGGTTTGGATTAGCTATGAATCAAGGAATTAAGTTTATAGATGTATCAAAAGTGAGGAGTATATCAGCTGATGGTCAGAACTGAAAGAATGCAGCTGCTGGAATTTCAGATCAGACCTGAAAAAAAAAAGAAGAAAAAAAACAGATTGGAAGAGGAAAAAGGCAGCTGTGGGAAAAGAAGAAGAGCTGGACATTAGAGGCAAAACACACTGAAGTCGACTGAGAAACAAGCTGATATCAATCAGCTTGTTGGAGTTTCATTTGGTACAGAATTCTGAAGCTGAAAAACTGTGAAGAGCTGAGAAAACTGATTGAGGGCAGCAACAAATTAAATGCAGAGTCAAGAAGAGAATAGCAATTCATTGAAGCTCAGGGCAGTACGGATTGGAACTGGTTCTGATAAGGATTTGGGAAGCATATCACACCATGAATGAATAAGGGGAAGTTGCAGAAAAATCAGGAAGTCAGTAGCTTTGAAAAAAAAATAGAAAAAAAGAAAACAGTTTGAAAAACAGAAAAACAAAGAGATAAGTGGCACACTATTGAAGTTTCGGCACCATGAAATTAGTGAAGATACTCTCATCCAAATTGAAGATCTGTTCCACCATCATTCTGATTTCTTTAGAAAAAAAAATTCAGAAAAGGAAAAAGAGGAAGCAAGGTTGGCACGCAAGAGTGAAAGTTGGCACAAAGGAATTCATGAATTCTTTTCATCAAATTTTGGAAGGGCAATGCCAAAAGCTTTATTCCATCACATTTTTTATTTCATTATGAGGATTGACAAGAGGGCAAAGTTCATTGAAAATATCCTTGAGCATCCAAGTCTTTCACTTTATCAAATTTGCTATTTTCTAGGCCTTTACTTCAATTTTTACCATTTCCTATGTCTTTCACTTGTTTTGATGAACTTTTGTAGATGTTGATTCTAATCATGAATAATGGTAGAGAGTAAATAACAAGCAAGCCTATGGAAGTGCAAAAAGCATGTGTGTATGAGTGAGCTCCATTTTCATCATGAACTTAGAACTTAGGAAGAGAGCCACCAAGAACTTCCCTTGAAAGGCTAGTGAGTGAAATCCATCTCAATGAATCATGAAGGTTGAAATTGCTAAGTTGTTGATTTAAGGACGAGATATTAATCCATAGAGCTTAGATTTTTGAGAATTGACAACCCTATGTAATTTCTTTTCAATTGCTTCTACATATGTTTGAGAAAAGCTAGGGGATACATATTTAGTACTTTTCGCGAGACGCTCAAGCTTAAGTGTGGGGGAGTTGATAAGTATTATTTTATTGATCATATGCTTAAATCCGTGTTTGACCCATATTTTACTTGCGTAATTGTGGATTTACCCTAGGTTCTAGGATTTCTACTCTTTTTGGACCTAATTACAAATTTTGATATATTTGAGTTGTTTTGTCATTAAATTTTTGATCTACTTTTGTAGGCTTGGAAGGATCATGGACCTAGATCATGTTGGGGTCAAAGTTGAGTCAAAAGTGGACTGGATCAAGTGATCAAGCGTTGACTCATATGGACCGTTCGATGCAAGAACGGTTAGATCTAGACCATCTGAGAACTTTTGATCAATCCGAGTTGGGATTAAGGCTAATCAAGCACTTGGATCAAGATCGGAAGATTCCAACCCAATCGGAGATCATCTAGCCGTTGGATCACGATCAGAGAGATCTAGACCGTCCATTCAAAGATCAAGGTGATCTGAACCATCCGTTACAAATCTGGCAGATCCGAGCTAACCCGAGGTAGATCCTGACCTCTGATCAAGATCTGGAAAATTTGAGTCAAATCGGACAAGGATCAACCGTTGGATGAAGTGGGATTAATCTGAGTTGTCCACTGTTTAACTACTTAAACTGCTCCCCTGTTCAGATCTCGTGTCGCGTCTTCACAGTTCGTAGCTCAGTTTCTCATTTCTTCTTCATTTCTTCGGCGATTTCTTCCATCTGAAGGTGTGGCCGACTCGATCACCACCTTAGAGCAAAATCTGAATCATTGGAAGAAGCTTCAATGGAATTTCTAGTTCGGATTTGCATCAGAACAGGGGCTGAGTGAGGGTTTCATCAGTTTCTGATTTTTGATCAATTTGATTGCGATTTTGTGCTGTTTTCTTCAATCGGAGCCATCTGGAGGGTCTCTGGAGCACTCTGATCATCAACCAATCTTCATAGCATTCCTTCGTTGCCAGATCAAAGAGATCGGATTGGATTTCCAGCTGCGTGCAAATCTGTGAGTAGATCTGCAATTGGAGCTATTTTTCTAGTGATTTGCGAGTTGAAGGGGTTCTTGGCTTGCTCTTGTGTGACGGCAAGGAGGTTTTGAGCCAAGGGAATGATTGAGGACTAGTTTCTTATTGTATTTCTTTTCGCATTAGCTGTAATTTCATTTCTGCAAACGTTTCTATTTTTGTTTTCGAATCAGCTACTTTAGTTTCAATTTCTGAATTGTTCCAGCTTCAATTAGTGTTTTAATTCTGCAAGTTAATCAATAGGTAGCTTGTTTAGTTAACAATTGTTTTTTATTACAGTTTATGTTAAGTTTAATTGCGTGCATTCCATTTTATAGCTTGAGTATCAGTTCTGTATCCCTGTTTTCCTACTTGCGTATCAGCATCTGTTGAGTATCAGTTCCTTTCTTAATGTCCTTATTTTTGTATTAATTGAGCTTAGCTTTCATCTTTTGAGTCCATTTTGCAGAATGTTTCATTTGCATAGCAATTGTTATTGAGTTTCTGAATTTAGTTATTCATTGTTTGCAGTTTTCGATTTGTGCAGTAGGGTTCAGTTTCTTGCGTATCACTATTTCTGCAAATCAGTTCATTTTCTACAATTCTCAGTTTTTAGTGCAATCGAACTCAGCTTACTCTATCAGCCTTTGCAATTGAATTGTAGCTATATTCCTGCCTTCATTGTTGCATTCAATTTTGCAGTTTTTAGCTGTCTAATTCTGTTCCTGCAGCAGTTACATTCTTGGCATTCTGAATTGCTCGATCCTTTACTTCATTGTTGCATTGTTTCTTTTATTCAGAAGATCATTTTACTGATAGCTTTATTTTCCAAATCGATTTGATCAGTTTGCATTGTATCAGTTTCCACATTTGCTTTGTATCAGTTTATACTCTGCATTTAGTTCAGCTATTGGCACATTAGTTTTTCCCCTTGTGTATCAAGTTGATTCATTTTCTTTTCCACTTTGTATCAAGCTTAAACTACTGAATCGATTGTTGTCAAGTTACCTGCAATTGTTAGTGAGCTAAGGGTTTGAAATCAGTTAGTTTTTCATTTGGCTATTTCTGAATTTTCTTATCCATGTTTGCATTGTTTGCTTCTTAATTTTGTAATTTGTGTTTGTTTGCTTACAATAAATTTGATTGCTGAAGTAAGTCTTGCACTAGTTCAATCAAGAATTTAGACACGGAATTGTTTCATTTGCTTAGCATTTGTTTTGCATTTTATATCAGATTTGTTTTACAAAATCGGTTAAGTGCTTTAGTTGATTTGAATGTTCATTGATTGAATCCTTAATGTCATACCTAGTTCAAGTTTGTTTACATTGTGTTTACATCTTTTCATTATGTTTACATCTTTAATTGAAACCAAACCCAAATTTTATTTGAAACCCAGAAATATCAATGATACATAAATTCAAGCTCGAGTCGAACCATCTCAACTAGCCCTAGGAAAAATACGACCTGTGGCCCTTTACTACGCTTTTATTCTTTGATTGCAAAAAGGGTTTCCAGCTTTACAAATATCTAAATTTGAGACCCACTTTCGTGACAGCTCTTTTGGGTCCATCAGTGATCACGGGGGAGAATTCGAAAATCAAAGGTTTGAGGAATTTTGTAAGATAAATGGGTATATTCACGAATTTTCGTGTCCTAGAACCCCCCAGCAAAATAAGATAGAAGAAAGGAAAAATAGAACCCTACAGGAAGCCGCTAGGAGTATGCTCAATGAATTCAATCTAGCTAATCAATTTTGGGCAGAAGCAATTAGTACGGCTTGCTATATCCAAAATAGGGTCCTAATCAACAAACGACATAATAAAACTCCCTATGAATTATATTATCATAGACTTCTAAACCTACACTACCTAAGGGTCTTTGGGTGCAAAGTCCATATCCTAAACATCAAGGACTACCTAGGGAAATTCCAGTCTAAGTCAACCCCTGGAATATTTTTAGGATATTCAACAACAAGTAGGGCCTATAGGGCCTACAATAAACAAACTAACAAAATTGAAGAAACAACCAATTTAATATTTGATGAGGAAACTAATTCAAAATCTGATAATCCAAACCTGAATCCATCAAATATTGATCAAGAAGATAATGAACAAATTATTGAACCATCAATTGAACCACTAGTTGAACCTCTAAATGAACTGACTATTGAACCAACTACTGAGTCAATTGAACCAATAATTAAACCAACCCAAGTAGTTGAATCAAATAATGAACCGAACCGTCCAGTCGGACCTGAGGCTGAACCAAGTTCTAGAAGAACTAAGAAACCCAGACTCAGTCACCCAACTGATCAAATTATGGGTGATCCAACCTTAGGAGTCAGAACTAGGTCTTCCTATAGAAATCTTAGTCAGATCGCACTGATTTCAAAAATTGAACCTAAGACTATAGAGGAAGCCTTACCTGATCCCGATTGGATCATTGCAATGCAAGAGGAATTAGCCCAATTTGAAAGGAACCAAGTCTGGGAACTAGTACCTAAACCTGGGGCAAATCCATTATTGATACTAAGTGGGTATTTAGGAATAAGCTAAATGACCAAGGGGAAATAGTTAGAAATAAAGCCCGCTTAATAGCTAAAGGATTCAGTCAAGTCGAAGGGTTAGACTATGACGAAACCTATGCCCCAGTAGCCAAACTTGAGTCTATTAGAATGTTGCTAGCCTTTGCAGCCCATAAAAGATTTAAACTCTACCAAATGGATGTAAAGTCAGCCTTTCTGAATGGGTTTATTAGAGAAGAAGTCTATGTAGGACAACCCCCCAGTTTTGAGGACTTAGAAAAATCTGACCATGTTTACAAACTCAATAAGGCACTGTATGGACTAAAACAAGCACCTAGGGCATGGTATGAACGCCTATCAACCTACCTCATTTCTATGGAATTTAACCAAGGACAAATTGACTCAAATCTTTTTGTTAAAACCTTAGAAAAAGACATTTTCATTGCCCAAATCTATGTTGACGACATAATTTTTGGATCCACCAACTCATTTCTTAAAAGAATTTGTAAAAATAATGGAAAGCGAATTCGAAATGAGCTTAGTTGGTGAGCTCAACTTCTTTTTAGGATTACAAATTAAGCAAACTAGGGATGAAAATTATGTTCATCAATCCAAATATGCTAAGGAGTTAATAAAGAAATTTAAAATGAATAACTCCAAAAGCATAAGTACCCCATGGCTACAAATGTAAAAATAGATAATGACCCTGAAGGTAAACCTGTAGACCTTAAACTATATCGAAGTATGATTGGAAGTCTACTTTACCTTACAGCTAGCAGACCTGATATCCTTTTCGCTGTAAGAGTGTGTGCTAGATACCAAACCTGTGCTAAGGAAATACACTTAGCAGCCCTAAAAAGAATACTTAGATACATTAAGGGCACCCTAAATGTAGAGATTTGGTATCCTAGGACCTCAACTTTTGACCTGTCAGGATACTCGAATTCTGACTATGCTAGATGCAAACTAGATAGAAAGAGTACAAGTGGAAGCTGCCAATTTTTAGGAAATAGTCTAGTCAGTTGGTGCAGTAGAAAGCAATACTGCGTAGCTCTATCTACAACTGAAGTTGAATATGTTGCTTTAGGAGAGTGTGTAGCACAACTCTAATGGATGATGCACACTCTTAAGGACTTCCAGCTTGATTACACTCAAACCCAAGTCTACATTGATAACATAAGTTCAATTAATCTAACTAAGAACCCAATCCAACACTCTAGAACTAAACATATAGAGGTTAAACATTACTTTGTAAGAGATCATGTAGCCAGGGGTGAAATAGTCCTTAAGCATGTAGACTCAAAGTTAAACTTAGCTGATATCTTCACCAAACCCTAACCTGAGTCTGAGTTCAGCTCACTAAGAAGGCTCTTAGGGTTATGCTTGGTAGAATAGGACTGCCCTATTTATTTTTTTTGTATGTTTTTTTACTATTTTATTACTTATTTGAAAAATCATTTATTCTTTTTAAACTCAAAATGATTTTCGACTTAGTTTTTTTAAAACTTACCCCCTTCAAAACTAGGGCTTTTTCGCAAAGGACTTAGCTTAGGCCCTAACCCTAGAACTGCATGCACTTGATTGATAACCTAGATTGGGTTAAGATGCTTAGGTCTATGCCTTGATTCAAGATGCTTTAAGTCAGTGCATCTGCAGTAATTAGGGCAATAAATACCAATTGAACAGTAATCAGGTTAAGTGTCAAGCTTAGAAAATCTAACTTGATCAGATCACTTAACTTGACTAACCCTAGCGAAAGCTACTGTTTATAACAGTTAGTAAGTAGCTAACTGGGTTAGACAGGACCCGAAAGAGAGAATTTGAATTGATTTGGTCCAGTTTATACTTAGAACTGGTTCAATACAGTACCTTACTTTTATTACTCAATTTCTTTTTGCTATATTTTTTTTGATATATGGAAAAGGGGAGAGATTGGAAAGGAGAGAAAAGAAAGTTTTAAAATTTAATTTTTTTTTCAAATTAAATTTTTTTTAAAACTTTTATCTCCTTTTTCAAAAAGTAAAGTTCTCTAAGTGCTTAAGTTCATTTTGAAAGTTAATTTCTATTCGAAAATATTCAATGTACTTAACTCAAAATTATTTTTGAAAATATTCTAAGTACTTAACTCAAAATTATTTTCGAAAATATTCTAAGTACTTAACTCAAAATTGATTTCGAAAATATTCTAAGTACTTACTCTAAAATTTTCTGGTGGAAAATTTTCTAAGTATCAAAACTTCAAAATTCACTTGAAAATTTTCTAAGTGCTAAAGCTAAATGTGTTGAAAAATTTTCTAAGTGCCCAACTCAAAATATTTTGGAAGATTTTTCTAACTTAAAAATCCCTTTGTGAAAATTTTCTAAGTATTGAAAAACCTGAAAAATCTTTTTAATTTTAGAAACAAAGACTTAGAAACGTATTCAACCTCGCGAATTTTTGAAAAACTTAGGGGGAGATTTCTTCCAGGGGAGGAAAGTAAATCTGTTACTTTACCTATTTCTTTAACTTAACTTTTTGAACCGGGTTGCCATAAATCAAAAAGGGGAAGATTGTTGGTGAAGGCAGCACCTAAGTCAAACCTGGGTTTAGATAATGACAAAGGGTTCAGAAGTTAAGATGTTGTTGTGTTTTAACTTGTTCACTGAGTGTGCAGGAAGAAGTCCTAGGTACACTAGGCAAGAAGTCCTGGCAAAGGGCTGGGCAAAGAAGTCCTGGTCAAGGACTGGGCATGAAGACCTGACCGGAAGTCGGGCAAAGAAGTCCTGGTCGAGGACTGGGCACAAAGTCCTGGCAAGGGGCTGGGCACTGAAGACCTGACCGGAAGTTGGGCAAGAAGACCTGACCGGAAGATGGGCACGAAGACCTGGTCAGGGGGATTGGGCAAAAGTCCAACCGGAGGAGCCGGTTGGCAAAAGGTAAACTCTCCTAAGAGGAGTAGGTGAGGACGCGTTCCCCGTCGAGGGAACAGTAGGCGTTGGTTCGACCTAGGGTTCCATTTGGGAGACCCGAAGTCAGAACCAAGACAGCTACGGCTGTAATTAATACTTGTTGTGTTTTTGGGACTAACCTTGTTTGCAGGGTCGAAGGATTGATCGTCTGCAAGTGAAGGTGCTTCACTGGGCCTAGGCACTCGAATGGAGACAGGCGCCCGAATGGGCTCAGGAGCCCGTGACGATACGGGAGCCCAAGAGTGAAGGCAAAACCCAAAACATAGCTGCGAAGCCTTTGGACCAAGCCGGATCGGGCGCCCGTGAGGTCACGGGTGCCCCCATCAGCTCAGGCGCCCAAGTGGGGTGGATAAGCGCTGACCGAGCCCGTAAATAAGGATTCGCAGATCGGAGGGCACGTGACAGGCACCCCCAACCTGTCAGGCGCCCGTATGAGCACCATAAAAGGGGCTCGACCCCAAGGCTTCAACATTACTTTTTTTCAACGCTCCAAAGCTTTTCGTTCAAGCGCTACGCCCCGACAAACTCCGACTTCGAGATCCCAGTGCCGACGACGACCCTCTGCTCCGAAATACGATCCACATCGGGCGTCGGTAACGAAAAGTGTAGCAATTTCAATTTCCTGAAATATTCTTGTACTTAAACTTGTAAATCCTTTTGCGCGATTATAGTATTGCCCAAAGTAAATGGTCAAGGACCGTGGGCCTTGGAGTAGGAGCCGACCGCGACTCCAAACCAAGTAAAAATCTACTTGTGTTCTTGTGCAATTTAATTCTTTCCGCTGCGTATTTTCTCTTTCCTAATCCGAAAAATTTTTAACGATATTCACCCCCCCCTCTATCGTTTTCTTCGATCCAAAAGTTAGTGCTTGGATGGCTAGAGAGGGGGGTGAATGTAGCCAGACACTCAAATCACTTTCTTTGAAGCTTTCTACACTCAAAGGTTAGCAGTGGAAACAAAACACAGAAAGCAAAACAGAGAAGGGAGAAAACCGACGCTAACAAGAAGATGTACAAGGTTCGGGGATAACTTGCCCCTACTCCTTGGCGTGCCCCTAAGGTGGGCGATCCCTTAATCGTCGGCAGATCAAGCCCCGGAGAACCCGGATATAATAGAGCCTCCTTCTCGGTGGAGAAACCTCTCCACAAACGTCTCCGTATGATAACAATTAAGCACATGAGACAAATAAGAAGGAAAGCTCACACAAATCTCACAGGAATGCTCAAGCAAGAAACTACGCAGAGAGCTCAACCCCACAGCAAAAACTTCACTCGTTTTTCTATCTGTTCTCTTCTCCCGCTCCTCTGCATCTCAGCTTCTTCTTAAGCTCCTGCTCACCATCGTCAGGCTCCATCAGCACCCACTGAGCCACAGCCTGATCCACTGACTCCACTGAGTGCTCAGTCCACTGAAGATCTCTTCAGCTGAGCCTCTGTCAGTCGCCAGCCGCGCACCAGAAGCCGTTGAGACCTAGAAACAGGAAACAGACAAACCTGCCACGGTGAAAGTCGCCATTGACTCTTCTCCTTGGCTTGTATCATCCCTGTAACGTCTGCACACTTCAACAGATGATTAGCAAAGCATATCAAACGAAATCAGCAGTGTATCAGAAAAAACCAGAGCAATTCAGAGCGTCTGACAGCGATTTCAAATTAAAGTTCAGGTACTGATCGGTCACCAGACCTATCAGTGATGACCCTGATCGGTCACCAGACCGATCAGTGAAAGCCCTGAACGATCAGGCTCCAGCCTGATCGGTCAACAATGAGGTCACAAGGATTGCGGACTTCTTGTGATCGGTCACACTGACCGATCACAGATCATGGATCGGTCACCAGACCGATCCAGCAGTTTGTTTGCCACAACCCGCAGGAACCACACACCTGATCGGTCACCTGACCGATTAGGTTGTGCCCTGATCGGTCTGGTAATCGATCAGGTCACTCCGTGACCGATCATGAGCCATCCTGATCGGTCAGGATGAGGATAGTCCAATCTTTGATCGGTCAGACGGACCGATCAGGGTTTCTCACAGAAACCTACTGTCCCATCTCTAATCGTTCACCAGAACGATCAGAAGCCAAACAGAAACCTTTCTGTTCTCTCCCTGATCGTTCACCAGAACGATCAGACTTCGTTGGATCGGTCACCAGACCGATCCACAACAGGGAGTTCGTGCCAACTCCCTGATCGGTCTCCAGACTGATCTAGCTCGACCAAATCACCCCTAAGTCCAGAGAACAAGCTCCCTAGCCTTCTTTGACTCATGCTCAGTCCCCAGACCAAAACTCCGTGCCCAGCTTCACTCACCGGGACTTTATTCAACCTAGCTTCACTCGCTAGGACCTGGCTTCACTCACCAGGATTTCAGTCATCTGGCTTCACTCACCAGGACCCGGCTTTACTCACCGGGGTTTCGGTCACCTAGCTTCACTCGCTAGGACCCGGCTTCACTCACTGGGATTTCAGTTACCTGACTTCACTCACGAGGACCCAGCTTCACTCACCGGGGTTTCCGTCACCTGGCTTCACTCACCAGGACTCGGCTTCACTCACCGGGATTTCCGTCACCTGGCTTCACTCACCAGGACCCGGCTTCACTCACCGGGGTTTCCGTAACCTGGCTTCACTCACCAGGACCTGTGCCCAGTAATCCGAATTCACTCAACCAAACTTAAATCGGTGTCAACACCAAAACAACAATCGGGTCAGACTGCATCAACATATAGGTGGGATTAGAATAAACATTATAAGAAATGTAATAGTCTGAGATTTAGAACATGGAATATAGTAACTCTCACTGGTAAAATAATGGAGATAGTAGATACGATGATTAGGAGAAAAATTAATATTTTGTGTGTGCAAAAGATAAAATGATTAGGCGAGAAGGCAAAAATGATAGAGAACTCGGGTTTTAAGTTATGGTACATAGGAAAGAGTAAAATAAAAAATGGAGTAAATATTTTTGTAGATAGTTTTTTAAAAGATGAAATTGTTGGAGTAGTTAGAAAAGGAGATAGAATTATAGCTCTCAAGATAGTAGTGGTGAAAGAAATTGTGAACATAATTAACATATATGCACCTCAAGTAGGTTTAGATGAAGAAACCAAATCAAAATTTTGGGGTGAATTAGATAAGGTATTACAAAATTTTCCGCCAAATGAAATGATTTTAATAGGAGGTGATTTAAATGGACATGTCAGAATGAAAAATGAAGAATATGAGAGAGTACATGGGGTTATAGGTTTGGAACAAGAAATGAAGAAGAAAAAACTATATTAGATTTTGCGATAGCATATGACCTTATATAAGCTAATACATTTTTTAAGAAAAAGGAAGAACACTTAGTCACATTCAAAAGTGGGAATAATAAATTGCAAATTAACTTTTTATGATTAGGAAGAGAGATAGGAAGATTTGTAAAGATTATAAGGTCATCCCTGAAGAAAGCTTAACTACCTAATATAGATTAGTAGTGTTGGATATACGCCTTAATCATAATATCAATAGAGGAAAAGTATACACGACTCCTAGAATTAAGCGATGAAAGTTAAGGATGAGATGCAAAAACATATTGAAAAAGAAGGTAGGAATACAAGTATTAGATGAAATATATAGTGACGCTAATATGACATGGGATAAGATGATATCAAAGTTGAAAATAGTAACTAAGGGTGTAATCGGTGAGTCAAAGGGACATGCACCACCAAGTAAAGAATCTTGGTGGTGGAATGAGAAAGTACAAGAGAAAGTAAAAGAAAAATAAATAGCCTATAAGGAATTGTATATTTGTAAGATCGAGGAAAACTTAAAAAAATATACGATAGCTAAGAATGAGACTAAAAAAATCAATGAATGAAGCAAAAATTAAAATTTTTGAACAATTATATCAAAACTTGGATACAAAAGAAGGGGAAAGAGACGTTTATAAAATAGCTAAAGCGAGAGAGAGGAAAACAAGAGACCTTAGTCAAATAAGATGTATTAAAGATGAATGCAATAGAGTACTAGTAAATGATAGCGAAATAAAAGAGCGGTGGAGGATTTACTTTCATCAACTTTTTAATAAAGGTTTAGGAGTCAACTTAACTTAGGCAACTAAAGTAGTTCAAATGAGTATAAAAATTTTAATTTTCATCGTAGAATTTAAACTTCAAAAGTAGAACAAGTTTTGAAAGGGATGCAAAATAGAAAAGTCGTGGGACCAGATGATATTTCAATAGAGGTATGGAAGTGCTTAGGGAAATAAGGTATTGAATGGTTTATAAAATTATTTAATATGATATTGAAAATAAAAAAAATATCTAATCAATGGAGGATAAGTACTCTTGTTCCCTTATATGAGAACAAAGGAGATGTATAAAATTGTGCAAACTATAGGGGTATTAAACTAATGAATCATACCATAAAACTTTGATAAGGAGTAATAGAAAAAAGATTAAGGAAGGAGACTACGGTGATCGACAATCAATTTGGGTTCATGCTTGGAAGGTCAACAATAGAAGTTATGCATCTTCTTAGACAATTAATTGAAAAGTATCGGGAGAAAAAGAAAGATCTATACATGGTATTCATTAATTTAGAAAAAGCTGATGATAGGGTCCCAAAAGACATTATATAGAGAATTCTAGAAAAGAGAGGCGTTAGCGTAACATATATTGAACTAATTAAGGATATGTACGAAGATGTAACAACCAGAGTGAAGACTTCAGGCGGATTAACTGAAGCATTTCTAATAAGGATAGGGCTACATCAAGGATCAACTCTAAGTTCCTATCTTTTTATACTAATCATGGACAAACTCACTGGACACATTCAAGATACAGTACCATGGTGCATGTTGTTTGTAGATGATACGTTTTGATAGATGAGGCACATGAAGGAGTAAATGCTAAATTAGAATCTTGGCGGGAAACACTTTAAGTGAAAGGTTTTAGGCTGAGTAGAGTAAAGACATAATATGTAGAATTTAAATTTAACAATATTATGCGTAATGAGACAATTGTTAAGATAGGAGATGACGAGTTGTCTAAAACTGAGAACTTTAAGTATTTATGATCATTTTTGCAAAGTGATAAAGGAATTGAGAGAGATGTCTTACATAGAATATAAGTAGAATGGTTGAAATGGAGGTTAGCGTCGTGTGTTCTATGTGATCGTAAAGTACTTCTAAAACTTAAAGGAAAGTTTTACAAAACGGCAATTAGACCTGCTATGTTATATGATGCTGAATGTTGGGTTATGACTAGAGCACATGAGCAAAAGATGAAAGTTAGAGAGATGAGGATGTTAAGGTGGATGTATGGACATACGAGGATGGATAAAATAGAAAATGAGAGGATTAAGAGAAAGTCGGAGTTGCATCTATTGAGGAAAAACTTCGAGAGATATGTTTGAGATGGTATGGACATATACTTAGATGACCAATAAAAGCCCCTGTTAGGTGATGTGAAACTATGATAAATACGTACATTAAACGAAGGAGGGGAAAACCAAAAAAGACTTCGCTGACAACAATAAAACAGGATAAATTTTGTTTAAATATAGATGATATAATAGGGGGATAAAATTTAATAGCGTAGAAAGATTCATATAGCCGACTCTACCTAGTAAGATAAAACTTAATTGTTGTTGTTATAATCTTCATTCCTTTTTTATTCCTTTTTCCTCCTATAATACATATTATATTAATGAAGATTCTCTCCTTCCAAAATAAAAAAATATATGTAATACTTTATTTTATCCTTCATTTCTCTTTCTTTCGTTCCCTCTCTTCCTCTTTCATTAATAAGCATTTCTTCAGCCCATCCAAACATAGCCCTCTCTTCCTCTTTCTAATAAGCATTTCTGCACCCCATCCAAACATAGCGTTAAAATTTGGGCATCAAGCAACCTCTCATTTCAATTTGGCCGTCAAGCATTCCCTCATTTCACTTTGGGCTCGATAAGAATTTTGACGGCACAATTATGGGCGAGGCAAACAATTTACTCGCGCTTTCTCAAGCACCATAAACATAAACAAAATTTTTCGAGCCACAAAACACAAACGAGCAAACCAATTAATAAACAGATAAAAAAAAAGGGAACGAACAATAGAACCGTCTGTATTATTTGGACAAGAAGTCGAGTTGAATCGCAATCGTCCACTAACAAAGCATTGAAAGACTATATCTACAAATTGCACCCATCTTCCCTTTTATACTAATTAACGAAATATCTTGCAATGGACAGCGAGCATAATTATAACTGCTGCTGTTGCAGCCTCTTGAGCATCCAATTTATTATATCTGCTCCAATTTCATCACGCTCTGGCTCAAACAGAAGGTCATGTAAGAAGCCCTCGTAGAGCTTTATATCCTTGTGTTTAGACGAAGCAAGGTTGTACAAATCCTGCGATGCGAATGGATCGGTGACCCTGTCAGCAGTCCCATGGAGCACCAAAAAAGGCAGAGTGATGTACTTGAGATTGTGCATCAGATAAGAGGTTATGCGTAGGATCTCATGGCCGGTCCGAACTCTGATCGGTCCAGTGTAAACTAGAGGATCTGAGTACTTGGCCAACATAGCTGCTGGGTCTCTTGATACTGGGATTCCCTTTTTGTTAGCCCCCTTGAATTGGAATTTCGGTAGTACAATAGAGATGATGGGCGCCATAGCCTACAGCACGTTAGCAAACAACCCACATGAGAGCTGAGGTATTGGGATAAGGGCACAAAAGAATACGGGCACGAAAGAATACTATCAAAAGTTTCTAGTTATGAAATTTCTAAATGTCAAGTATGGTTTTGACACACGAGTCTTTGGAATTTTTAGAACCACAGCTACAGAAAATTCGAGCACCATTCATGGAGACACGGTAGCACTGCTAAGGTACTTAAGCAAATGAAATCTTACACCATATATTCGTATCAATGGACTCAAAGATGATAATATCATGCAGCTTACCAAAATAGACTAAAAGAAGGAACAATTACCCTAACTATTGGATGAGCAGGCTTTACACGTATAGCTGGAGATGTCAATATGATCCCCTCCACCAAAGCCTCAATATGAGGAAAAGTAGCGGCCTGTCATGCAACCCATATTATTAGAGAGAGAAATAAAGGAAAACTAAACTGAAAGGGGGCTTCCGGATGAAACTGCGTGAAGCCAAGAAAAGCTGGAAGATCTGATTGATTTAATAACAACTATTAACTTGCGAATTGCTGCCATTAAATCAACTCTGAATTGTGCTAAAGGAGATTGACGTTAGTAAGTTCGGATGTAGGCTATTTTTCCACAAATGACTTTACCTTAAGAACCACCGCTCCGCCAGTGGAGTGACCAAAAAGGAAACAGGGTATATCAGGATTCTGAGACTTGATATTTTCTAGGAATTTTCCCTAGAATATGCAAAAAGGAAATCCTAATAAGCATGATCCAGCATATGACTGATTCATAAACATGATAAATGATAATCTCTAACAAAAAAGTTAACATACTGTGTCTTCAACAACATGATCTAATGAAGGTACATATCCATGCAATCCATCACTCCCACCATGGCCTGTTGAAGATTCTAAAAGAGTCATGAGAGAATAATGCTGATCATAGAAGAGAAATGCAAAGACTTGATACCATTTGATTTTCCTGCATTTCTTGTAGTAAACTATACATTTTTATTGTAATCTAAGGTTTTGAACATTAAGCTCTATTGAGGTAGTAGCGAAAACATCAAATAGAGAGTATTATTCCAGATTTTGGATACAAACAAACACAATTTTAAAAAAATGAAAAAAGAAAAAAAAACTAGAAAGGAAAACCGATGCACCTATCCAATCCATTGCATATACTCCAAAGTTGCATGCCATTAGTTGCTTAGCAAAGTGAGAGTATCTTCCACTGGAAAATTGACAGTTCTGTTATTCAACGATATTCTCAATATAGTGGCAAAAAGAAAATTGCCGATGACTATTGACAAGTCATAGGGACCAAAGAAAGGATAGTGTGGTAGTAAGATATAGTTGGAATATGCTGGCAGTATAAACACATCAAGTCAGTGCCATACCTATGTTCATTAAGCCCATGTATTATCAACATTATACCCCTGAAATTGTAAGAAGAAACAAATTCTAATTAGACATCATGATAATTGACCATGCAACAGCTTGAATAAAAATGTCGTGAGCCATTCCAATGTACAAATTGCTAGATTCTTTTAGGATTTTTTTTTTAAAAATATTACTTGTAATCAACCAATCAAGACTCAAGATGCAATTTCATCCATCAAATCTAATCACAATAGGAGTTTTTGTTAATAATGCCCACAGGGGAAAGGAACCATACATCTATTACTACCAAAATTTGTCAAAAGAAGTAAAATATAACACAAGCCATGGTAGAAAATTGTTTCTGGATTTGCAACCGCAGTAAAACTTAACTAAAATACCATTTCCAGCCAAATGACTGGAAACAATGAATTCAATCAAGATTTCATTTGAAAACTAAGGTAGCGTTTTGTTTCCATTTTCCATCATTTTCTGTTTTCATTTTCTGAAAAAATACAATTTTCTAGTTTGGTTTGCATTTTTCACATCTGTTTTCTAGAAAAAGATATAGTGTTTTCTGAAAAGCTAGAGAATGAAATAAAATCATTTTCTAAGAAATAAGAAAATGTGATTTTTTAGAAAATGAAAATAAAAAACGGAGTCAACCAAACGCTCCCTGAGATTTTTTTTATTTATAGCATCATAAGGATTAACTGATCTTAGACAAAATGATTAAATTAATCCTAAATTTTATTCGCCTAAGATAGCAATATATCTATAGGTCATAAGATTTAACTCCCCAAATTTTGTTACGTAAAGGTTAAAAAGTTGAAAGTTAGTTCAAGAATTTATTAGGAAGAAGACCAGAAGTTTCATGAATTTGACAATTATAAAACAAGCAAAATGGTCTAACTATACGGTCAAGGAAGATAAAGACCAACATTTTTCTGTATATCCTGCAATCTAAATCTATTGAAATTCTCTCAAGCAAAGTAAATCATCAAGCATAGTGCAAGAGCAAGAGGAAATATTCCATTTTGAAAATCACAAACACGGATTATCAACGTAGACAATCCAAAGCCAGCACTAGAAGAACCCTAATTTTCGCCCACAGAATCGAAACGAAACGCTCACCTCAAATCTCCAGACATCGGCATCCACAATCGGCAGAAGAGCGCTCTTCTCCTCGTTCCCTCGAACACGGACGTCTCCGCTCGCCACATCATCTCCTCCGACGGGGAAACCATCTCCACTCCCTCGGCGATCTCCCGCCGCCGCCGCACGTCCTCCTCCTCCGCGGCCATCGACCACCGGCCCTTGACCGTCTTCCGCCGAGGACAACTAGCTGCCGCCGTGCGAGAGGAGATGGGGTTACGTCGGAGAATAAGGAGGAGGAACCACATGGCGAGAGAGTGCAGCAAAAGGATCACGCGTAGGAGCGATGCCAGCGACGGCACGGACCTCCTCATGTTCCTGAATACGGGGATAATACGGCCGCTGGCGCCGGAAGTCAGCTCCTCCACCCGCGCGGCCCTCTCCATGGTTCCTCTTCGCCCTCTCGTGTTCCTTCTTTGCCTCCGAGTTGGTCTTGCCTCTCTCCTCTCTCGATTTGGTTGGGCGGTTTGAGACCGGTTGGCGTATATAGACTTCCTTCGCTGCGATCTATCTTTCTCATTTCATGGCCTATTTGGGCTTTTAACGATTACGTTAAATACCCACCCGTACGCTTCTCGGTAAGTGAATGGTACATGGTGGCATAAGAAAATGATTATCTTCACCGTCTTCAGATTATTTAAAAAGAAATAGATTATAGAATTTATTTATTTATAGCCGATCATGATAAAGAGGTGGAAAGAATTTTCCGATAGCAAAAGAAATCAGTGAATCGATTAATAAAGGAAAATCGTCAAAGCAGAAGGGTTGTACTCGTCAAAATTGAATATATGCACTTACGAGGTTGATGTTTGAATCATTCGTGGTGCTCCATCATCATCTATCAAGATTTGTATGTGTTTTTCAAATTTATTTTAATAGTCAATAAAATTTTTTTATAAATTGAATCTGTCACGTCTAGAAATAGTTGATAAAAATTTTAAATACTTAAATTTAAAAAATATTAGATATGATTTTGCAAAGTAAAATTTTGATATCATCGATCGTTGAAAGTCAAGTTTGACTTCAAAATCAAAATCTACGTTTCGCGTAGATAAATTTGAACTATTTATTTGCTCAAAACCGATTAAGGGTGAATGAGAAATTAATTGTTCAAGATACGCGCAAATGAACATTAAGGAAAAAGATTGGGCTTTTAGTCCCACATTGCTAACCGGCAAGAGCCAGTATTTTCTTATATGTGTTCTTGTGCTAATGTTGTTAATACAAAAGCACAGGAGATCTCTACCCTTGGGCGAGCAGGTGCTCGCACCTGCGAGCTCGCCACTCGCCACCCGTACACGCGCGCAATGAGCGCTTTGTTGGCGCACTTTGCACTTCGCGAGGAGCATTGTGGTGATGACGTGTCTGATCAGGTGACGCCACGTGGCATGCCCGATGACATGTCGTGATCAGGTAGCACCGCGTGGCATGTCGGTGACGAGGCAATGCCTTGTGGCATGTGCATGTGTAGAGAACGATAACTAGATTGGGCGAACAGATGGTGGTCGTCGGATCAAAAATCTGGACAGATCGTAGGAAGGTGTGATCTGGAGCGTCGGATCAAAGATCTGGACAGATCGCATGCAGGTGCGATCTGGAGCGTCAGATTCGAATCTGACTGTGAAGAGGGAGGATGGATCTGAGGCGTCGGATTAAATGTTCTAATCTGACGGCTGAGATCAAGATGGAATCTGAAGAGTTAAACTCTTCAGATCAAGGGACGAGATTAAAAGACCTTTAAAGGGTTATACCCTTTCGTTATGAATGGTCCAAATCTGTCCGAACTAAAGGGTACTTACCTCTTCACTCAATATAAATAAATCCCTCCACTTGATCATTTCATTTCATTCAAGCATTGCAATCTAAAAGCATTTGCACTCATCCATCTTCTGCATCGAGAGTCCAAAAAGCCTACGGAAAGGTTCGCCGGTCTCGGATTTAAAGTGTTACTATTCCGAGACGACGTCGTTGTATCTTAGAAACGAATTGCTGCTATCCGTGAGCACCAGTAGCGGAGCAATATCGTTTTACGGAGATAGTGTCGAACACTAGCCTCGACATAAACCAATCAATTTGCTTCTTCCAAAAGTAACCTCCCGGAAGATCCGACGGTCATAAATTGACTAAGTCAAATACCGAGGAGGAGATACAAGTCAGCAACCAACAATCGTAAAATGATATTCGGCAAACTAATATGGTCGGAATCAACGATGTACCAACCGCTGTCCCTCACGTCGAGAAGCCGGAGAAATTCAACGGAGCCGACTTCAATGTACCAACCGTTGTCCCTCACGCCGAGAAGCCGGAGAAGTTCAATGGAGCCGACTTTAAAAGATGGCAACAAAAGATGCTGTTCTACCTGACCACACTGAACCTTGTACGGTTCATGTGTGAAGACCCGCCAGCCGCTATGGAAAATAATTTCGGGAGCCAGGCTGCTCGCGATGTGTGGTCACACGGAGACTTCCTGTGCCGCAATTACGTTCTTAATGCGCTGGACAATGCTCTATATAACGTATATTGCATGATGGAGACGGTCAAGTCACTATGGGAATCGCTGGAGAAGAAATACAAAACCGAAAACGCCGGACTGAAGAAATTCATCATCGGTCGGTTTCTGGATTTCAAAATGGTGGATTCCAAAAGCGTCACGTCTTAGGTCCAAGACATGCAACTGATAATCCATGATCTGGACGCCGAAGGAATATCGCTGAATGAGTCATTCAAAGTTGCTGCGGTAATCGAGAAACTCCCTCCGTCATGGAAGGATTTCAAAAATTACTTAAAGCACAAGCAGAAGGAGATGAGACTTGAAGACCTCATCCTGCGGCTGCGAATAGAGGAGGATAATCGAAAATTATCCGACTCTAGAGGAACATAACGGACAGTCGACGAGATGTCCAACCTGACGGAACCAAAAGCCAAGAAGCCGAAGCAACCGAACCAGAAGGCTCAAGGCAAAAGGTTCAAGGGCACGTGCTACAATTGTGGAAAGTCAAGACACATGTCCAAAGATTGTAGACGCCCGAAGAAGACAACCAAGAGCCAGAAGAATGTTGCGAACCAAGTCGCAACCTCCGCGGACATAGATCTCAGTGCTCTGGATCTCACTGCGGTCGTGTTTGAAGCCAACTTGGTGGACAACCCGAAGTAGTGGTGGATCGATACTGGAGCAACCCGCCACGTATGTTCGGACAAGGCGATGTTCTCCAAGTACACCCCGATAAGTGGAAGAAAGCTCTATATGGGCAACTCTATGACGTCCTCAATTGTTGGACTCGGGACAGTTGTTCTAAAAATGACGTCTAAGAAGGAGCTAACTCTCATTGATGTGTTCCATGTTCCCGACATCAGGAAGAACTTAGTGTTGGTGCAAGATGCATCAGTGATGTCCTCCTATATGTGTTTCAATGTTTGACAATATGCTTAAGTTAGTGATACATTGAACAAGAGAAGGGTAGTCAAGAAATCTGGACCAAAGTGAACCAAAGTCATAATTAACCTAGGCACTAAGTCCTGGTTCTAAGAATTGGGCACTAAGACCTGGTGAGTGAAGCTAGGCACTAAGACCTGGTGAGTGAAGCTGGGCACTAAGTCCTGGTTCGTGGAATTGGGCACTAAGTCCTGGCCAAGGGCTGGGCACCTAAGACCTGACCGAGGGTTGGGCACTAAGTCCTGGTTCGTGGAATTGGGCACTAAGTCTTGGTCGAGGGTTGGGCACCGAAGACCTGGTTCGAGGAATTGGGCACTAAGTCCTAGCCGAGGGCTTGGCACCTAAGTCCTGGACTTAGGGTTTGGGCACGAAGTCTTGGTCCGAGGGATTGAGCAACTTAGCTGAGCGATGATTAAGGACATAAGTAGAGACGGGTCGAGGTTCGGACGTCTCGAGATCCGAGAGTATCGAAGGCTAAGTAAAAGTCCACCCGAATGGACTGGGTGGCAATCGTCTCCTGAGAGGAGTAGGTTGAAGGCGGGTTCCTGGGGGTGGGAACTTGCGTCGGTTCAGTGATATGAGAGAAGTGTCCTAAGGCAATCGCCTTATGATTGTAAACATTTATTTCAATAAATGATAATTCACTATTTGAGTATACATGTTTGTGTATTTAATTGGGATCTTAAACTCATCTACTGAATGTCCGCCATACAATTCACAGCATAAGAGAATTTGTGATGGGATCGTAACTAGTGATTATCTCTAAATGTGCAAATGTGAAGTGTTGGAAATATCCCTAGTCGATGAATTGATAAATACGGACATTATCAATTCTGTTGAGACTAGCATGGGTTATTCTCTAATCAGCTGATTCTCATTGGCTGGTGACATTGGGATGTCCGGAGATAAACATGAATGCTAGTTAAGGGAACTAGTTCATTGGAGTGACTAGCTGTAAGACTTCATATGGGAATCTACATATAGATATGTCAATGAAGATCTTACTGTGGCTTAAGTGCGATGTTCCTTTGACTTGCGGTGTTCAAGTCATCTTGGTCATGGAGACTTATACTTTAACATCTTAAGCAAGCATCTCCAAGGAGGTGTGGACCCAGGATGATCGGGTATAAGCCGAAGTGCTCGAAGATGTTTGAACAGCCTACAAAGGATTCACCACTCCTTGCGAGGAGATGTATACCCAGGCCTATCGTCGGATTGTTACTCAAAGCCTCTGGCCAGAGCATATCATGTTAAGAGTGCGAGTCTCTTAAATACATGAGAGTAATTAGAAATCCAAAGGACGAGAAAGACACTACTTGGGCTAGGTGTGACGTAGTCAGCCTAGTGGGGACTGACACCATTGACCGTGTCCTGAACCAAGTGGGTATAAGGTGGTGAAGGGAATGGGGCACGATTCATTAGAGCTGCTGAAGGGTTTCAGAATAATTTCTTCTGAGGTCAAACCGTTGATCTTTCGATTAATTGGGGATCATGATGTACTACTAGGTGCCACTCGTGATCGTTCTATAATTAGTTAAATTATAGACGACCAACATAAATCGAAAGCCTATTTAGTCACACGCACTACGAGTAATCCGAGGGATTTAAAACGAGTTGAAAATTGGATTTTCCGATCAAGAGAAATAAGTCGAATCTGAGTTAGTCAGAGGCGCAATGGAAGCTAAAAATGGCTAAGTCTTTTGAAGGCTTTTTGGGTGAATTAAATGAATTTAATTCGCGGCAGTTCGGGTTGGTTTGGCCGGCCAAAGAGGGTGCCAAAACCCCCTTTGGTGGCCGGCCACAATAAGAGGAGAAAACCAATTAATTTTGGTTTAATTAATAAAATAAATCTAGTGCGATTTGTTTTGTAAATTATGGATAAATAAATTTGTATAAAGAAATTTATATAAATAAAATTTATAGAAATTTATTCTTTTATGGAAGATTAAAATAATCCATGAATTGGTTTATTTTAATTTTATAAAATCAATTATGAATTGATTTTTTCATAATAAGAAAGTTTATAAATTTCTTATAAAAATTTATTCCATAATTTAAAGAGAAGAAGAATTAGTTTTATTATAAATTGGTTTATAATAAAGACTCGGTTTAAACGGAATAATTAATAAGAAAATTTATAAGATAAATTTCTTATAACTAATTCCGTTAATTCCGTTAATTCAGTTTAGAGGGAGACTTAGCAAAGGAGTTGCTACTATATAAAGGAACCAAAGGCTAGCCCTTATTCCTAACTAATTAAGAGATTAATTATTCTCTCCCTCTCTCTCTTAATCTCTTCTCTCTTCTCTTCTTCCCTCTCTTGCCTAGGGCCGCGCCCACCCTAGAGGATTAGGGCCGGCGCACAAAGGACTCCTTGGAGGAGGCCGTGAGCTTCAAGAAGAAGAAGGAGAACCCGAATACGAAGAAGAAGAAGCGGATAGCGACTCCTCTCTTCTCGGAATTCGATTCCGTTACTTCGTTGGTTAGTTTCCTATATATCTTTCCTCTCTTGTTCATCTAGTTGTGCCTTCCGAGAATCTAGTAGTTCTCGTCGGCACAAAACTCGTGACTTTGCGAAGTCATCTCGAAGAGAACTCGGCGTGGACGCGAATAGAGGCGGAGCTTCCAAGGGACGCTACGGTTGGATCTCGTCCCTTACTTCGAGTTACGAGAGGTACTTGGTAAATTTGTTTACTTTTCCGCAAAGTTTTATTTTATGATTATGTCAACACAATGTAAGGTTGCATGCTAGATACGAAGTTAAAATAATTTAGGAAATTATTTTATGCAAACTCTTCCGCTGCACGTAAAAATTTTGAATTTTACGAACTCGTATCCATGTCGACATGCACCCGGTCCCAACAGGTTCGACCTAGGGTTTCACAGAAATCTGAAGTCATAACCATTTCCTTAAGGTTAAGATTATCTGCATGTTTGTCTTGTATTTATGTATCTTACAGGTATCTAAAAGTGAAGACAAAGCAGACAAATAACCAAACAAACAAGGCTGGAAAAGGGCTGCTAAGCGCCCCCATTGAAGGAGGCGCCCTAATGGAGCCAGGCACCTCATTGAAGCAGGCGCCTGTGTTCATTGAGGCGCCTCAATGATCCAAGGTGCCCTGGTCAAGAGACTTATCGGCTGCTGCGAGTTCGGGGCGGAGATAAGCTTTAACCAAGCCCTGTGAGGCGCCCCCTTCAACACAGGCGCCCCCATGAGTACTATATAAAGGGGCTTCGACCCCTCAACTCAACACATCATTCAGAAACCATTCTAAGCTTCCCAAGTGACGACAAAACGCTAACGACGAAGCTCTGCGCCTAAGGAGGCTCCAGGAGGAAGTGCGCGACACTTCGGAGGTCCAGATCGGCGGAGTCTTCAACTCTGTTTTGTTCGGTTTGAATTTTATAATTCCGCACTTATTTTTCATATCTTTTGATTGTAATTTCTACACTGTAAGACAGGTTTCTCTACCTCCGGAAAGTCCGGAAAGGAGACCATTAGTGGACAGGCGTTTCCGTGCTTAGACCTTGGATGTACTGACCCTAGGGGGTTGTGAACCAAGTAAAAAAAAGGAAATACTACATAAAACGTTTAAGTATAATTGATTGAATAATTTGTTCAAAGATGTTTCACATTTAGTTTTTTTTTGACTAAGAGTTTTTCAAAAATAAAGCAATTGTACTTAAGAACACTTAGGAAAAAAAACTAAACGAGAAACATCTTTGAACAAATTATTCAATTAATTATACTTAAACGTTTTATGTAGTATTTCCTTCTTGCCATAATCATAGTTGAGTTTCAAACTACCCAACACCAAATCTAAGCCCTTAGATCCAATCGTGAATCTTTCTAGGGTCTTTTCCAATTTATCAAGTCTTACCCTCAATGCTTGATTTTCCCTTTCTAGACTTTTAACCTTAGTGTCTATATGTCCACTTTGGGCATTCCTAGACCTACCCATCTTCCTAGGCATGTGTCTCCCCTTCTTGGGATTTATGCCTTGATCCTTAGGTACAAAGGTCTTGGGTTTATCATGATGCATGCTTTTCCTAGGGTTTTGATTTACTTTGTTAGCCCTACTCCTATCATTATATTTAAAATCATGATTATGCACAAGCAAATATTTTTCATTGATTCTAGTATGAATGATGGAACTTAAATTTGAATTGCATTGTAATTTAAAGTTAGGGATTACCTCCCTTACCCTTGTAGTTCCTCCTTGATGTGAGCTTTTTTTATTCCTTTCCTCCTTCTCCCATCTTCTTAATTGCTCCATTTTCTTTAGCTCTCCTTTTTTAGGACATTTTATGTGATAGTGCCCTAGTTCTCCACATATGAAGCATCTAATTTTTTTCTTTTTCTCTTGGGCTTCTCTAATCCTACAACTCATGTTAGATATAAACGGAATTGAAATGAGTGTAGGATTTACCTCCTTTTTTTTGTTACCATTTGGACACTTGTCCTTGTTGTGTCCCTTTTCATTGCACCCAAAGCATATGATGTGGTCCATTTTCTTTGCTTTGGTAGAGGTTGAAGCTTCTTCTTGCTCCGGTATGGAAGTGGGTCTCTCCTCCCCCTCAATCCTTGAGGTGGTGACCTCTTCCTCTTCCTCTTCCCTTGATGAGGTTGATGATCTCTCACTCTCTTCTTCCTCCTCTAGGGCTATCGAGCTCACTTCTTTGGGGTTTTCTATTATTTGAACTAGTGTAGAACTTTCATGAAATGCTACCAATTTGTTCCATAGCTCATGTGCATTTTGATATTTTCCTACACTACTTAACACATTAGTAGGCAAAATGTTAAGTAATATACCAATTACCTTTTCATCCGCCTTTGATTGATTTTGTTTCTCTTGATTCTAATATCTAGGCCTAAGCTTCTTCCCATGCTTATCCTTAGGAATCTCGAATGGTTCTTCAAGAGCAATCCTAAGGTCTCACTCCATTCCGAACCATGTCTCTATCCTTGTCTTCCAATATCTGAAATCTTCATGGTCGTAGGGAGGTGGAGTGTAGATGTCATCCCCAAACTTCTCTTCTATCATCTTCTCCTCTAACTTTCTTGCTCCTTTGGTAGTTAGTCCAACAAGAGCGGTCCAAGCTCTGATATCACTTGTTAGATCGTTGACATTGCTAGAGGGGGGTTGAATAGCACTTTCTCGATTCTTTCTCTACAAGATTGTTAGCACAATACAAAAATACAATGAACAATAAGAAATCCAATGCTAACAAGAAAAGATTACTTGGTATCCACCCCTAAAGGTGACTAATCCAAGAATCCTTCGGTAGATCACTCCCCGAATACCCTCCGGCTAGCCCTTGTGGGTGGAGAAACTTCGCCACAATATCTCGACAATATCTGAGCTCTTAGACTACTATTTGGCTCTTACCCAAAGCCAAATTCGTCAAAGATCTCAGCCAAAACGAAGCCCTTGTCCCCAGGGCAGTCGACTGGTCCCACTGAAATTCGATCATTGTACCTCAACGTTTGAATTTCAGCCTACTCAACCAGCCGCTACCAGTCGACTGCTCCCAGGGCAGTGACTGGTGCCAGGTTGACTATCTTCTGTGAGTTTTATTAGTCGACTGCCTCAAGGGCAGTCGACTGGTCCACTCACATACCTAAGGTTTCCCTTCCCGAGTACACTTCTCTCAGCACTCGAACCCTAGGATTTTCCGAGTACAATAACTCAGCACTCGTACCCTCACGACTCAGCTGACTCCTCATTAGCAGCCTCGACTATTGCCTTCACGCCCTCTTCATCTTCGGCTCCCGTCCCTCGGATGCACATAAGCCTCCAACTTGTCTCCATGCCATCCTTCACGCATGCCTCGAAGTTCGTGCCCCTCGGCTCATCGTCCCTGCTCTCCAAGGTCCCTCGGGTGTACACAAGCCTCCAGCTTATCTCCATACCACCCTTCACCGTACCGAAGCCGTCTAGCTAAGCCAATATGTGTAACCTGCACATCCTGCACATACACATATCAAATACACAAGAGTAAACTTAACTTATACCCTTTGACCAAACATCAAAACACATGGTCACTCTGGACCATAGATTACCTCAACAGTCCGAGTATACATCAAGTGTCCTATAGATGAATCTATATCTTCCTAAAGACCCCTTCCTCATCGAATCTCATCCCCTCGAACATGATGTGATTTCTTTCCCTCCAAACATGATGCATTAATGTTGACATGGCAAGGTGTCGTGCCCTAGTTAGGGCAGAGGTCCCCCGATACTAGAATCTGAATGTCCGCAACATGCACCTATATATGGCTATCTCTAGTCTCATCTATAGCTATTCTCTCACTCTCCTCCAAAACTGACTAATCAGCCCACATCTGAATAACACATGATTTAGTGTTGGCTCCTCTTGTCGATAGAAAGCGAATCATCTATCCTCCAAATGAGTTTATCCAGTCCGTACAAGAAACCTCTCATGCACTATAGCCATAGTATGAAAATGTGGCTCGGTTGAAAGTATTTCAATCAAACTGTCTTTACCCATGGTTTTCAAGGCCTAACATCTCTCCAATGATCATAATCCCATTGAACACCCCTTCCTCAAATTGAGCTATGTGTTAGGGTTTACCCTGTAGCCTCTGAACTACCAGCTACTATTAAAATACTATCTTTAATATGCAACACCTTCTTAATGAGTGAAGAGTAGGTGCGTCTAGCTTGCCATTCTCATACCCCCACATGTTGTAAATACATGTGGTGTACCCATTGTATTCATAATGTATCTTGCTTATGTGTAGCTATGTTTGGCTTACCAATACCCTTGCATGTTGTAAATATATGTGGTGTATCCATCATATTCATAGTGTGTCTTGCTTGTGTTATGATGAAAAGAATTTAGATATTTCCACAATAATATGTTCATTTTGAGTCTAAGCCCTGTAAATGTTTTTGGACTTTACCCAAAAGGTCTCATACCAATAGAGATATCTTTCCCTTATATGCACATGATCTTTTCCATGTATTTTCAATATGAGACTTTCTTTGCAACCATCCAAACCCAACAATCCCCCTCTCAAATGAAGGACCACAGCCCCTCTCAAGCGGAAAACTTATCCATTTGACGTCTGATCGTTGACCCATCAGGTCTTCCTGCTCCTCGGGACAATCGACCTACTAAGACTTCCTTACCTAGCCACAACTAGGGCTTCTTTGCCTAGCTATTCACCAGAACCTCCTACCTGGTGTCTGGTCCTCTTCCTTCAGACACAGAAACCCCAACTTCCTTTGTTCGAGTAAATATTCTACTCTGATGGCTCGATTAAACCATAGCTCTTGTGCACAGTTGACAATTAAACTTTTTGGCACTTCGAGCTCTGAACTAATTATTAGGATAGGAGAGATTTAGATATCTCCATAATAGTATGATATTGTCTACTTAAGCCTAAGCCTCATAGTTTTATTTTTGAGCTTTACCCAAAAGACCTCATACCATGAAGATATCTTTCTCGTATAAGTTCATGATCTTTCCCATGTGTTTTTAATATGAGACTATCTTTGCAACCTTCTAACCCGAACAACTTATCCTATATATGCCATGGAACCTTAGCTAATAAAGCAAGGTTCCATGCTTTTAAGTCCCTCAAGTCAAGACCACCTTCTTCTTTGGCTAATATAATTCTAACTATGCTATCGGGGTGCTCTTGGTAGTCCATATGAAGGATTTGCAAATATTATATATGCGCTCTATAACTCCATAGGGAAGGGACAATATGGACATCTGTAGCACTCATCACCCTAAAGGATTAACAATTTGAGTTGGGCTTTTCCAACATAAGATAGGGTATTCTTTGGCCATGAATTGATCATCCAGGTAAGAAAGTCCATCAGTATGCTATAGTATGAGATCTTTAACTTCTGAGAGGCTATAGGGATCTCCGGGTATCTAAAAAGCATATCCCTTACTTGGAACACTATGATAGTAAGCAGTCATTCACGAGTGGGGGTATATAACCCTACCATATAAATGCTAGATTTTGTTAGGTTGGTTGTAACACTAGCCATCTAAGTAAAATGTGACAATTGAACAACCAACTAGCTAGGTAACTAAAGCCACATCCCCAAGAGACAAGAGCAGAAGGTCATCTACATACACCAAATATGTTATCCTCAGATGCGCCCTTTAGGGTGGAAGTGAAAATTGACGTAATAGTGAATCTTGCTAAGGATTGAGAGAGATACTTCATGCATACGTAAAATAGATATAAGAAGAGTAGATCTCCCTACCTAAGTCCTCTACCACATCTGAAGAAGTCATGCATGATGTTATTTATCACTATAAAGAATTATTGTTGGTTTTCACCGAGGGGGATATCGGGTCGCGCATGGGAAACCTCTTCATATCCACGGATTAAAATTTTAATCATAATAAAGACATATTTCCCAAACGACCGTCTCATCATCATACTAATTGTTTCGAGTTACTACTTGACCAAACTTGTTGTTCAAGCCTTGTAACTCGCCTAACTAATTAATCGCGGAATAGACAACGAGCGGATCGCCGATTTTTGTGTTTATCATCGGGGTCCAAGATAATTAATTATCATAATTAATTAACAAATAATTAACATCAAAATAATTAATTAACCACATGAAATAATAGAAAAACAAAGGAACCAAAGGAGAAGTTATACCTTCCCTTTTACCTCGCAATCTTCTTTTATATGACCCTCCATTCTTGGACGTCGTGTGGGCGAAGATCCACCAAGAACCAAAGTCACCAAGGTCTTCCAATACTACCTTCTTCAACCCACCGAAACCCTAGAGTTAGGGTTGCCGCCGCACACCTTCTTCTTCTCCTCCCTTGCGCCACCGGCCACAAGGTATCAAAGGAGAGGAAGCAAAGGAAAATGAAGAAGTAGAAGAAGAAGAGAGAAGATGTCTCTTCTTCTTCCCAAAACTCGCCGCCGACCACTACTCCAAAACTTCCTCACCGCCAGCGCTTAAGGAGGGCTCCTCCTTGCCGCCGACCACCCAATCTCCACCTAGATGGGCTCACACAAGAAAGGGGGAAGAGAGGAAGAGAAGAAGGAGAAGAACAAGCCTTCTTCCTCAACTCACCGAGCACCCTCTTCTTATTCTCTACCGGCGCTGCCCAAGCCCTAGGAGAGAGGGAGAGGAAGAGAATAAGAGAGAGAGAGGCCTAGGGTTTGCTGTGTGTTGGATGCCTTGGTTTCATGACACCATAGGGTATTTATAGGGCTACAATAGGGACCATGAGGAGGAGTTAGGTCTTAGACACCTAATGGATCATGACCTGATCCATTATGAAGATCAATTCTACTAAAGGATCCTCATTAAACTATCTCACCAACCCTCATATTTAAATATGAGCTCCACCTATTATGAGTACAAGTATCTCTCTATGTTTAAGATATCGAATGTCCGTTGATTAATTTAAATTACTGACAATTTAATTAATCAACATCTAACTCCTTGAGTAGTATTACTCAACCTTATCATCATGTCAGACCAATTCCACCTGCAGGATTTAACATGATGAACCTTATGAGCTCCTCAAGGGGTCATCATCAACCCGATTCAACAGGACATGGTTTCCTTCTATATCAACGATATACCATGTAAATAATATTATTTCCTAACTTACCGGGCCTATCGATTTAACAGAATAAATCTCGCCTATTTGTAAATCAAAGAAATAAATATTAAGTACATGTGCCCGTTATTATATCGGGATTCAGAGCATGTACTCCATAATAACTGAGGTCTGATTCAATTATAAAGTCAGTATAAATTGAATCACTGCTATGTCGGTTCTACTCAATGCACACAAAGTGCACTAGTGCAATTCTATAGTCAAGATAAACCAACACCAAATTACACTACAATCATCCCAATGATTTGTCCAAATCCATCTTGGTTGTGAGCCACTACTTATACTTTACAAGAGACTAATAACATGATCTTCTGTGTGACACCACATACCATGTTATCTACAATGTAAAATATCAGACAATATGCATATACTAATATAAACATGCAAATAGTGATCATGTGATTCTCTTTCAAAATGAAGATGTCTATATAAAAGCAAGACTTTTAGTATACATTCTAACAATTATTATGGTAATGCATTCTCAGATCCATGTGATAAATATGGCTAGGAATTGTAATGCTAAGAGGGCATCTTGAAGGAAATCCTAATGAACCGAGGTAAAAGCTTTTTGAAGAGTCACTTTCAAAATACATCTCGGTGAGATTTGCTTCCTAGTGTAGTTACGCATCAGTTCTTGAGCTAAGTGGATGTAATTTGTTATGATGCAACATTTGACAAAAGTTGTCTGGGCAGAGTGTAGTAGTTAGTCTATAACATAAGCCAATCTACTTGTAAGGACATTGAAAATGACCTTATAACATACTATGTAACATGAGATGGGTGTATAGTCTTACACTTTGCTTGCATGTGGCGTTTTGGGTATTAGAGCATTCAGTGTATGATTTCATGATTTTAGCAGTTGATCACTTGAGAAGAATTCCAATACGATTGTGATGAAATCGTGCTTAATTACATCTCATGCTTACTTATAAAATTCAAACTATATCCATCCAGTCCAAATGTCTTAAGGTCTCTAACGTCAAAAAGACCTTCCTTGATTTCCTCTTCAATCGGAGTTTTAGTTAATTGGACTTCTTGGTCCCCCCAAAGTACTTGCCCAAATTACATGCAATCTACTTGGAACGGGGCTCGGTTGACCTATATCCTAAGTTGTGTCTGAAAATGACTCAAGAATTCCTGCACCACGGTTTGGTGGTAATTCCTCATTACTATTCTCTACCACCACTATCTCCCTTCCCTTATTTTTTCTCTTTACTAAGGAGTGGAAGAAAAGGGTACCCGTTAACTTTCTTGAAATATGTATTCTTAACTCGTTGTTGCTAAAAGAGAAATTCGCTTGGGCAAGTAGATTAGCAGCTTTCAACGTTTCTTGATATTCCTCATCAGCACATTCTTAATTTTGCAAAAGATGAAATATCTCGTCCTCACATCCTCCCTCCCTAATTGCTTCACACTATTTGGAGAAAGTAAATCAAATACTCTCTTATGTAAGAGGATAATTCATGACTTTATTAGGATTTGATTTTTACTCAATTTTACAAATACATAATTATCAACTGGATTACGTCCAAAGGACTCATCCACACATTCAGAGTAGGAAAAAAAGCGAGGGGGATGAAAGCATATCCCATTATACTTGTTTCGTTAACCAAAACTTGCACGAATCTATTAGATGATGTGATAGCATTCAATTGATAATCTGTTCAGTAGCTTTACTCCACGTACGTACTTGAAGATAAGTGTCGCTGCGCGAGACCCACGTGAAAAAAAAAAACCTCTTGATTATGTTTAGTAAAAAATAATCTGTCCCATAATAAAATCAAAATTACATTATAAAATTAATTATTAATATAATTTTAAATTATAATATAATATAAACTAATTAACAAAATTAACAAATTTTATATTATAAAATTAATAATATATAATCTGGATGAATTACATTAAAAATTTAATTATATTATCCAAAATTAAACATACTCATAAATAAAAAAGCACAAATAGCAGTGCATATATCTGCTATAAAAAAATATATTAAAGGAGCGTTTTTTTAAACGTTCGAAAGGATGTGTTTTAAATTAATGTAAAAATTAAAAAGAATAATTATCTAATATATTCATTCTATCATAAATATTATTAAAGACTAATATTTTTAAATGAAATTAATAGATAAGTATTTTGATTAAACTTTGGATTATAAAAATATGTTTAAATATATAATTGAATTTAGAAAAAAAAAACTTGGTCGGTGCGACCGAGTGCATTGATTCCATTACGCGTTCTTGTTGGTGTGGCCACGAGTTTAGTCCAATGGTCGGTGTGACTGATTTCGTTTGACGGTGACGCGAATATTATTTGCAAACCAATTCAATTACACACTAAAAAAAAAACAACCATCCGTCGCTATTCCATCGCTAAACGTTAATAGCGACTGAGTCGCTATTCTGCCGTCGGCTATCGCACCGTCGTAGGTGAGGATAGCGACGGAATTTATGTATCCGTCGTTATTAGCGACGGATTTTAAATAAATAATCCGTCGCAAATAGTGACAGATACATAACCCTCCGTCGTAAAATATCGGAACCACGGGGTGACGTGTATGAAAGTAATTAGTGACGGAAAGCAAATATCCGTCGCAAATAGTGACAGAATAGTCAAATATCCGTAGCTATTTTATTGTAATTAGTGACCGAAAGTCAAATAGATATCGTAAATATCTATCGCTAATAACGACGAAATGTTCAATATTCCGTCGCTAATTTATGAAAGTTTCCAGCAGCCTTTCTCCTCTTTACCTCTTCCCATATTTACATTCAATACATAAAAAAATATTCAAACAACAACACAACAGATATACAAATAAAACACATACAAAACAATAGTATTCGTATCTAAACACATACAATACATACATACAAACACACATATCCAAACATATGTATCAAATACATATTCAAAATCCATATCCAAACACATCATATTCATATCTAAACACGTGTATCAAATTCATATCTAAAAAATAGTAGTCAATACATACATGAACATAGAGTCTAGTAGAAGACAGACACATCAAAATTGGATAAAAAGAATAACATTCCTGCATAAAAGAAGAGAAACGATATAAATAAAAGTAAATACAATTATAAAGCAATTAAAAAAAACATAACTAGTTATCGTAAATTATATACAAAATCTAAATAACATTTAATGATATGTAAAATATCTAAATATACATATATTTGAACCAAAACAATGTCTGAATCCAACTCTGATAATGTAGAATCTGTAAACGAAAATGAACAAATAAGAAATATTTAGTAATGTATATAATAACAAACCAGATACTAAAATAATTTGATTTTTAAATATAGAGAAAAAAATATAACATACTACAAAAATATCTCTACTCATTTGGGGTATCCTCAGGATCCTGCGTCCCTTGAGACTCAAAACGAGGAGGGGCGGGCATCTGTGTCATAGGCGATAGGGTTGCTGCAAAAGCTTACATGTGACGCACTAACGCTACAGTGTGTGCCTGGCGGACCCGCAGTTCCCTCACTTTTGCATCTCTCTTTGCGTCTCTCTCAGCCCACATCGTCTCCATTGTCATGAGTCGAGTCCACAGAGTATCATTCTCCTCCTGCAATTGACGAACCTCACTAGAGGAGGAGGAGGAGGAACTTGGACATCCCCAAACCCCTAGAACTCTCATCTGATCATATGTGATTTTTGCCTGAGTGCCTAGGCCATATAGGGTGGTCTTCCTCCTTCCACCGACGACATCATAATAAATGTCATTCACCTGGTCGGTGTAAAGAGGCTGTGAATCCTCCCTCTCTGCTGCAGGCTGAGACGCCTCTGCAACTCTAGAGGTCATTGTTTTCTGTGAAATAAAATTAAATTAATCTCTATAAAATGTCAAAACAAATATACTATAGTTAATATACTTACATGAATTACTAAGGAGTGTCGATCGACAAATGACCCATCATTTTTCTTATGGGGTTTGCTAAATACCTCCTAACTAGTGGGAGGTTTTTGTAACTCAGCAGCGTATACAGAAAATACAGTGTTTAAAATTCAAAAAATATAATTAATGTTTATTATAACCTAAGTAAAAACTTACCAAGTCAGTGGTATGCTGGACAATCAAACGAGATCCAGCAGTGTGTTTCATGGATCCGGTGCTGGGGCCAACAAGCTCCGAGTTACGATTGGCTCGAGCAATCACAACATTATCTTTCCAATGTTGGGCATCCCAGATTGCTCTCCATGCTGTCCAAACTATCTCAGGGACCTCAAAAGGCCTATTTGCCTTTTTTCTCCACTTGTATAGCATGTCCCTATACAACTTGGAGCAATAGGCGTTCCAGGTTTTCTTATATTCCTCCTCATGACCCTCTTCCCAAATATATCTCTTCTGTAAAAAAATAAATATGTTTAGTATCATGTTAGTTTTAACATTAAATTAAATATATATCTAAACTACTTACCAAAAATTCATTGTAATAAAAATTTCTCAAATCTTGCTCTATGTGGCCCCATATGGTAGCAGTCGAGGATAATCATTCTTTGAATTTTTTTTATAATGTAAGCTGAGACCTGGTGACCGTCTGGGATAAAGCTGTAGCAAAAATATCATACATTAGCAAATTTGACCTGAAATATATAAAAATTATATATTGACTTATGAGTCACCCACTACTCACAAAGTAATCCTGTCACCACGTGGTCTCTGTCCCGACTGCATGACTATAAAAAGCCGAAATCATAATATTAGATGAAATACAAACAACTAGTATCAATGAAGATGAAATATAAACAACTAGTATTAACAAGGATGAAATACAAACAACTATTATTAACGAAGATGAAATACAAACAACTAGTAATATTCAATATTTAATCACCTGATCTTATTCCGATGGAACTAAATTAACATGTATGTTTTTCATCGCTTGACTCCGTTGATACATCAACTTCCTCACTGTTAGATATCTCACAATCATCTATTTCCTCATAAGAAATATTATCATCTATAAGTAATTGTGATGCTGATTGTAATTTTGAATCAACGAAGTTCATTATGACTTCTTCATTTTGATAAGCATCGGGGTTATGGACAGTTATCAGATCTGACATTTCAATGCTTGACCTAGGCTTAATTTGACAAACAACTATCCATTCACTTGGTCATCTTCTTTTAGTTAGGTACTTAAGATAAAATACTTGACCAGCTTGAACCGCAAAGATGAAAGGTTCAAACTTGTTGAATCTTTTGGTTGAATTAACCTCAACTAAATTTTATAAACGATGTTTCCTGGTGTCCGTCCTAGGAGTTGGATCATACCAAGAAAACTTGAATAATACACATCTTTTGAAAGGTAACGCTGGGTATTCAACCTCGATAATTTCCTCTAGTATGCCATAATAATCAAATTGAGTATCATTGTTGTTTGCTGATCCTTTGACATAACACTAGAACTATATGTTAGCTTTTGTGAATCATGTTGACCCACATGAAATCTGTATCCATTTACGTAATAACTGGAGAAGATGGTCATAGTACACAGAGGTCCAAATACGAGATTTTATATTCATTCGTCTTCTACATTTGAAATTCTATGATCACTCACCTATAATAGTCATCGTTAATAAAATTAGATTAATGTATAATAAAGAATTGTATACTTTAAAATGCATATTAAGTGACTTACATATATTTGAAACCAAAATGCAAATTTATCCTCTATCTTCTGATCTAACTCATTGCACTTATAGATGGATTTTGAATGTACAACTGTTGTTCGTACAACCTGACATATAAGGTAATTTGATATCATATAAGAATTTTAATTATATTATCAAATAGTAATTTAATGCAAATAAATATATAAACTGAAGCTATTACCTTAGGTATGGTTTGACCTCTTCATAGTTTAGGAGTATATATGTTCTAGCAGCATGATATTCTTGGTCATTTAACCATTTAGATAGAGTTGCACCGATTACTCTTCCAGGATACTTGAAAAAAGAAAGCATGTATGGGTCAACTGTTTGAATGTCATCTTGATTGCGTCGACACTTTCAATGTCTGATTTTCATATTTTCAGCAAAGTAATATGAGCAAAACGAACTTGCTTCTTCAACTAGATATGCATTACATATTGATCCCTCAACTCTTGCTTTGTTATGCACATTATTCTTTAATTTCCTAAGAAACCTTTCAAAAGGATACATCCATCTGTATTGTACAGGACTACCTATTTGTGCCTCACTAGGTAAATGAATAGGTAGATATTCCATTAAATCAAAAAAGCTTGGTGGAAATATTCACTCAAACTTACATATTATTAATGGAATCTCTATCTGAAGGCGTAACATATCTGATACAGTAATAACCCTGGAAGTCAGATTTTTGAAATAAAGACTTAATTTTGTAAGTACTTGCCAAACATTATTACGAAGTAATTCTTGAAAAACTATTGGAATTAATCTTTGCATGAACACATGACAATCATGACTCTTCATTCCAACCATTTTTAATTTGATTGTATCCACGCAACGAGACATATTAGAGGCATATCCATCTGGAAATTTTATTGTTTTCAACCAAAAATACATTGCTTGCTTACTTTCTTTGTCCAATGTATAACATGCCTTGGGATATTTACCAATTGTTTCATTCTGATGCAACTCAGGCCTGCTTAATAATTGTTTCAATTCTTTGCGTGATTTTGTTGTATCTTTAGTTTTCCTATGAACATTCAGCATAGTATTGATAATGTTGTCAAAGAAATTTTTCTCAATATGCATCACATCCAAATTATGCCGAATGAGTAAATATTTCTAATATGGAAGCTCCCAAAAAATACTTCTTTTCCTCCAACCGCATTTGTTGACTCTAACAATGTACTTGTTGATATCATCTGAACCATCCTGATATACTAGTAGAAATCCATAACTAACAATTTCATTAAACATTTCTTCACCTGACATCTAAACTGAGGGTAGTTTTCTAACCACTTCATTCCTTTTGAAATTTTTCTTATTTCTTCAGAACGGATGATCAACAGATAAAAATTTTCGATGATTATCAAACCAAGAAATCTTTCCACTGCAAGGCAAAGAAAATGCATCAGACTGACTCATACAATGTGGATACACTAACTTTCCAGCCGTGCTCCATCCTAATAACATTGATGTAGGAAAATCACTAATGGTCCATAATGATGATGTATGCATTGTAAAGTTTGATTTACTTGCGATGTCATACGTCCCTGAACCTATATTTCATAAATAATTCAGCTCAGCAATCAAAGGTTGTAAAAATACATCTATTTTCTCTTTTGGATTATTAGGACCTGGAATTAGCATGGTAAGAAACATGAATTCATCATTCATGCACATCCATGGTGGTAAGTTATATAGTGTTAAAATAACTGGCCATGATGAATATTGTTGTGCATAACTTTCAAATGGCTAAAATCTATCTGCAGAAAATCCAAGACTTACATTACATGGCAGAAAATGTTGAATCTAAATATTTCCATGCAAGGGAATCACAAGGATGACATATTATGTCTCCTTTTTGTCCATGGTTTTGATGCCAGATCATATGACTTATTGTTGCTGCTGATGCATACAAGCATTGGTGTCTAGCAGTCAAAGGGAAGTAATACATGACTTTGTAGGGAATATTTTTCTTCTTCTTCCCAACCATGTGACTACTATGTCATCAACTCAGTATCTTCATTCTAATAGATCATATAATTATTGATACGATAATATGTTGGTGCAGGAAGCACTATATCGAACCTTGATTTGATATTGACAAAGGATTCAAAGTTAAGTACTATTTGTGATCTAACATGCTTACCAAGTGTGCAGAAAAGTCCTAGGTACATTAGGCAAGAAGTCCTGGCGAAGGGCTGCTGGGCACCTAGCGAAGGGAAGCTGGGCATCGAAACCCTAAGACCTAGCGAAGGGCTGCTAGGCACCTAGCGAAGAACTGCCAGGAATCTAAGACCTGACGAAGGGATGCTAGGAACCTAGCGAAGGACTGCCAGGAATCAAAGACCTGGCGAAGGACTGCTAGGTACCTAGCGAAGGGCTGCTAGGAGTTAAAGACCTGGCGAAGGACTGCTAGGCACCTGGCGAAGGGCTGCTGGGCAAAAGTCCAACCGGAGGAGCCGGTTGGCAAAAGGTAAACTCTCCTGAGAGGAGTAGGTGAGGACGCGTTCCCCGTCGAGGGAACAGTAGGCGTCGGTTCGACCTAGGGTTCCATTTGGGAGACCCAAAGTCAGAACCAAGACAGCTACGGCTGTATAAACCTAACATTTCTTGCCTTGTTTGTGTTGGTGCAGACAGCACCCAAGTCGAACCTCTGTTTTGATAATGGCAAAAGGGTTCAAAAGTTAAGATATTATGTTGATCTAACATGTTCACTAAGTATACAGGAAAAGAAGTCCTAGGTACACTGGGCACGAAGTCCTGGTCGAGGACTGGGCACCGAAGACCTGCTCGGAAGGTGGGCACGAAGACCTGCTCGGAAGGTGGGCACGAAGACCTGGTCAGGTGCATCGGGCAAAAGTCCAACCGGAGGAGCCGGTTGGCAAAAGGTAAACTCTCCTGAGAGGAGTAGGTGAGGACGCGTTCCCCGTCGAGGGAACAGTAGGCGTCGGTTTGACCTAGGGCTCATTTTGGAGACCCAAAGTCAGAACCAAGATAGTTAAGGCTGTATAAACCTAATACTTGATTGCTTTGTGTTGTTTTGGACTAACCCTGGATGCAGGACCGAAGGAATGAGTTTTTGTAGCTCAGAACGCCTCAAAGGAGAGAGGCAACAACTGAGTAAGGCGCCCCCAGTGTCCCGGGCGCCCCCAAGGTCAAGGCAAAACAAGTTAAGTAAACATGTGCTTGGCAGTTCATTGGGCGGGGCGCCCCCGTGCTCCCGGGCGCCCCCGTGCTCCCGGGCGCCCCCGGTGCTCCGGGCGCCCTGGGTCCAAGCCAACGAGGCAGATAAGGTTCAAGCCAGCGAGAAGTCAGCAGATTGAGTCAACCCGGGCGCCCCCTGCTTCCCGGGCGCCCCTGTCAAAGCTCATCCCGATTTTGGAGGGATTAGAGCTGACCAAGAGAGTTACGGATCGGAGGACACGTGGAGGGCGCCCCCAACGTCCCGGGCGCCCCCAGACCTGCTATAAAAGGGGCTCGACCCTTGAGGCTTCAGCATCACTTCTTCAAACACCAATACGCTCTTCTACTCAAGTGCTCTGCCCCGGAAACCTCCCAACTCGAGATACAAGCGTCGACGACGTCCCTCTGCTTCAAAATACAATCCACACCGGGCGTCGGTAACAAAGAGCTGACTTTTTAAGTTTACTGTACTTCAACTGTAATATCTGTCTGTAAACCTTTTTGCGCACATATAGAATTGCCCGCAGTAAACGGTCAACGACCGTGGGCCTTGGAGTAGGAGCCGACCGCGACTCCGAAACAAGTAAATCGCTTGAGTTCTTTGCGTTGTGTTTTAAATTTCCGTTGCTAATTCTCTTAATCTTGAATCCGAAACATTTTACGATATTCACCCCCCCTCTATCGTATTCTCTCGATCCAACAAGTGGTATCAGAGCGGGGAAGCTCAAAATTGGTGTAACCACCAGTCTGAGAATTTTTGGATTTTTACGAAATCTTTTTAATTTTTTTTTTCGTTCGAAATTTTTCTTGTTAATCGAGGTTGGTGCAACATGTAGGACCGGTAGAACCGATAGAGGGGGGGGGGTGAATATCAGTATTTATTTTTCGAAAAATTAAGAGCAAGTGCACAGCGGAAATAAAAAATATCACAGCCCAGAGACACAGTCGATTTTACTTGATTCGGAGCCTGTGTCGACTCCTACTCCAAGGCCCACGGTCGTTGACCGTTTACTTTGGGCAATTCTATATTAGGCGCAAAATAGTTTACAAGGGATTACAGAATTAAGTACAGTAAACTTTTAAATAGCTCTTTTACTGACGTCCGAGGTGGTTAACTTTTTCGGAGCAGCGGGACGTCGTCGGCTCGAGTTGGAAGTTTCCGGGCGCAGCGTGTGAGCAGAAGAGCGTAGAAGCGTGAAGAATTGATGTTCTGAAGCCTGGTCGAGGGCCCTTTATATAGGGCCTAGGGGCGCCCGGGATGTCGGGAGCGCCCCCCACGTGGCCTCGATCCGCAATCCTCGGTCGCGTCTGATCCCTACTGGGATGCGCTTTGACCGGGGCACCCGGAGCGCTCGGGGCGCCCGGATTGACCGGGTCAAAGTGTTATCCGCTGGCTTCGAAGGGCGCTGCTTCGGTAGCTGGCACTGGGAGCGCCCGCAGGCAACAGGGGGGCGCCCGGAGTGCGGGGGGCGCCCGGGAGCACGGGGCGCCCGGGATGTACTGTCGAAGCCATACTTTTTCTTGGTGTTTTGTGTTCACCTTGGGGGCGCCCCGGGCGCCCTGGTCAGCTGTGCCTCATCCTTTGAGGCTCTCTGAGCTGCAGACACACGTTCCTTCGGTCCTGCATCCAGGGTTAGTCAAAACATAATAATACAATAATTATTAGATTATACAGCCTTAGCTGTCTTGGTTCTGACTTTGGGCCTCCTAAATGGAGCCCTAGGTCGAACCGACGCCTACTGTTCCCTCGACGGGGAACGCGTCCTCACCTACTCCTCTCGGAGAATTTACCTGATGCCAACCGTCCTTTGGTTGGACTTTTGCCTAGCGGTCCTTTGCCAGGTCTTGGATCCCAGCTGCCTTCGCCCGGTGCCTAGCTGTCCTTCGCTACGGCTTTGTTTCCTGGCAGCCCTTCGCCAGTGCCTACAGTCCTTCGCTAGGGCTTTGTTTCCTGGCAACCCTTCGCCAGGTGCCTAGCAGCCCTTCGCTAGGACTTGGTTTCCTGGCAGCGCTTCGCCAGGTGCCTAGCATCCCTTCGCTAGGTCTTGGTTTCCTGGCAGCCCTTCGCCAGGTGCCTAGCAGCCCTTCGCTAGGACTTTTCCTGCACACTTAGTGAACATTGTTAGATCACAAATAAACTTAACTTTGAATCCTTTGCCAATATCAAAACAAGGTTCGATATGGTGCTTCCTGCACCAACAATCTCCCCCTTTTTGATTTATGGCAACACAATTCAAAGTTAAGTTAAATTTATAACGGTTTAAGCACGAATGTTTAAGACCAATGAAACATAGCAATTCTTAAAAGTCTAAAACCAATGTAATTTGAACATCAAAAATTTTCTCATACTCCCCCTGAATAATTGTGTTATAAACTACTTAGCTTAACTTTGACATTTTGACCTTTCCTCCCCCTTTGACATATATCAAAAACAAACATGGGTGAACAAGGTATCTAATAGGGAGTTTTGAGTTTTACTAAAATAGGTTTAACTAAAGGAGTTTAAAACATAGTTTTTATGAAAAACTTTAAGTAATGGATTTCATAAAAAAAATGATGTTCAATGTAATAGATGGTTTGAAAAGTATTTTGAAAGACTTCTAAGTTTTTGACAAAATGTTTTTCAAAAAATAGAGTAAAAGTCTTTGAAAGAAATTATTATACTTGGAAAATTTTCCATTTTGAAAAGTTTTGCAGGCCTAAATTTTGTTAAACAACTTTTACTTACAAGGCTTTGCAACAAGAATTTTTATGCAAAATTTTCTTTAAAAAAATTCAACTTTGAGAATTAGGAAAATTTTGTTTTAAAAAAATTGCACACTTAGAAAAATTTGCTTGGAAATACTATGTGCATTTTGAAAAACAAAAATTTTAAGAAATTTTTAGACAAGTTTTTTTTTTTACCAAAAAAAACTCTACTTAGAAACATTTGCCAAAATTTTCAACTAGTTTTTGCTCAGACACATTTTGTTTACTAAGAAGAAGAATTTTACTTAAGAAAAAACATAAGAAGAATTTTACTTAAAAAAAACATGTACTTAAGAGATTTTGAAATACTTAGAAATGCTTAGAAATTTTTGAAGCACTTTAAAAAATTAAGTAGAATTTCCTTTCTCTCCCCCTTAATGTGAAATTATTCTCCTTCTGTTTTAGACCATTTCTAAGTTCAGTTTTGAAAAAGATATTTTGAAAAACTTCTGAGTATCACAAAGGAAATTCTTAGTTAAGAGCAACTCGAAGTTTTCAATAAAGTTTCATTAAAAAGGAAAAAGTTTAAGGAGAAAGTTTGTGTATCAGAGGCAGAGGCTATGAGTTTTGAAAACATACTTAGTATAATTCTGAAAGTATACCACACAGCTTAAAAAAACGCAAAAAAATAAAAACTATTTTGTATTTGTAGGCAAGTCTTTTGAAAATTTACGCAGTTAGAACACTATTGCCTTAGAAAAGTATTTAGAAAAGACTTTTCAAAATATTGTACTCATAAAAAGATTTTCATTTAACAAATAGTACATTTAGATGAAAGATTTTTTAAACAAATGTTCTGCAAAAGAAAATTTGAAGCACATTTTCACTTTGAACAAGATTGAAAGGATAACATTATATTTTGAAAAATAGTAGTACTTTTGAAAGATGATATGCATATTTTGAAAAATATAAGTACTTTTGTGAAAAAAACATTGTAGCATAATACTCGACTTGGTTTCTTTTCCAATCTAACACAATCCTGGGAAACCTTGTTATCTACAAGGACATTTCCATAAGTGTCCTGAAAAAATTTCAATGTCAAGTATTATTTTCTAAGGTATTTCAAAAATAATTTTATAAGCCACAAAAACATTTGAAAATAATAATATTTTGTAAGACAAATTACTTATGTTTTCGACACAATTTTGAAAATATAGTGTATGAAAACATATTATTTAGAGGCATTTAATAACTCTTTTAATTTGACCTCCCCTTAAACTTGACACAGTCCTTGGAAGCTTGTTGACCACAAGTATTCTTCCTCTAAGTCTTTAGGGTTCAGTTCAGATCAAGGGAATTTATCTAATAAATAATTACCAAAAAATTTCAGAAATTCTTCTTTTGACTCAAACTCCCCCTAAATTTGACACATCCTAGGAGTCCTTGTAGATCATGAAGTGAACCTTCCTCTGTGTCTTTAGGGTTTATTAAAATCAAAAGAATAATCTTGAATAACCTTCTAGATATGATAACTTTTAAGGAGATAAATTTTTAAAACCACAACTTGAAATGAAGACAATTTTTAAAGCATAAGCCCAAAAAATATTTGAAATGATATGGTTTTTCAATGTAATATACCAAGGTTTTTGAGCCAATTTTTGAAAACCTTATTTTGAGATGATAATAAGTTTTAGAGCATAAGGTTTTTGAAAAATTTGAATTTTTTGAAAAAGATTAAGAAGGCCCTGTATCTGACACAGACTGACTTTTATCTGAGTTCCTTAAGGGATTTCAGTGTTGACCAGGTTTGACTTTGTTGACTAGGGTTTGACTATGTTAACTATGTTTGACCAATGAATGACTGAATCAAACAAGCCCTAGATTCTCTTTAAAGCAAGTCTATTGTGATATTTAACATGAAATTCAATATTTTGAAAAAACTGTTAGAGTTGAAAAAGTAGGGTACAGTAAACAGAGTTAACATGAAAACTAGAGATAATTTTCAATAACTTTTGAAAGCACATTGAGTTTTATTTAGAAGGATAGTGACATATTCTTTTACGTCCTAGATATCTCACCCAGTTCTACGTGATTAAACATGTTAACCTTATGGGTTTTGTGAGATAAATATTTTAATAGAAAGATTTATTTTGAAAATGTTATGATTAATTTTGAAAAATTGAATTAACTTTGAAAACTATTTTAATGAATGTTAACTTTATTTTGAAAAAGTAGTTGAGTCTAAGATCAATTGAAATTTGTGTTAGATTTGAATTTGACAAGAAGTAACTTGAATTTGAATTTCAAAAATTGGCTTACAGGTCTTGGCGAGGCACTAGGCCTTCTTTGGCCGTAGCCTTATTGGATCATCAACCCTTTCCTAGACAAAACCTTTTAGTGAAATTTCATCTTCAAAATCACTTTTTGATAAATTCTGGTCTAACTAGTTTGGGTCTTGGATCGGTAGCTTCGGCTAGTTCTGCCAAAATGGCTTCCCTAACGTACTATCATCTCACCTCCACCCAATACTATGTTATTCAAACTTCAATTAAATCATTTTAGTCCTTAAACTAACCAATCCTAATTAAAAAAATAACTAAAATAAAAGCAACATACAATTAAAATAAGTAATTGTCTAAGTAAGGTCACAATTGGAGTAATACTTCGGATTTTCGAAATCAGCAAGATTATGAATTAAATTTTCTAACTTATTGACCTTATTTTTTAGGGATTCATTTTCTTGTTTCAGTTTTCTGAAGTTTACTTTAATTAAGTTACATGAATCAATCACATTATTCAAGGTAAATAATGGATTTTCAAATACTGTAAATTTACCTTTGTCGATCGTTTGTCCGGCATTCTTGGTACCTCTTTTATATGTGCATTCACGTTGGTAATGCCTGAACTCCTGGCACTTGAAGCATTGGATGCGACTTTTGTCCCTTCGTGCTTTTGGAACTGGTTCATTTGTCGTCATCGGTGGTGTCGTTTGAATCTTACGAGTAGGACACTCACTTTGGTAGTGCCCTCTCTCCCTGCATGTGTAACAAATTACATGATTTTTAAAATCTGATTTTACACTTTTACCTTTTGGTTCCTTATTGGGAATCTCCCCCTTGATTCTTGCCGCCTCGGATCTAGGCTCATCTTCTAATTTTGTGTGTGAGTCGGACTCGGATATTAGTTGAAGCTCCTTCTTTGGTGGTTCTTTGAGATTTTTCCCTGCAAAAGAATTTACACCTTCCTCGACCATTACAGTATCTGTTTGATTATTTAATTCAAATTTTGAAAAGAATTCAAAATCGGTTACCGTCTCAGTCAATTTGTCGTCTGATTCTAGTTCGACTTCAGGTTCAGACTCTGACTCGACTGTTTGTGCTTGGACCGAAAGGGCAAGATAACATACCTGATCTTCTTCTTCATCTGAGATCTCTTGATGAAGGTCAATCAGTTTTTCCCAGATTTCTCTAGCACATCTGCATGGACCTACTAGCTCGAGTTGTTCGTTGGTTAGACCGCATTGTATGATTACTGTTGCCTTAGCATCAATCTTGATCTTCCTCAGAGTTGGTTCGTCCAATTTGTCCCAAGCAATCGATGTTCCATCTTCCGTGGGGAATCTGAACCCCGTTTGGATTATCGACCATAAATCCAAATTAGCATGCAGGTGGGATTCCATTTGACTTCTCCAGGAGTTGAAATTTTCGCCAGAGAAGAGCGGTGGACGAATGCTATTCCATTCTTGATTGACCATTGAAAATGATCCTTGCACACAAGAGAAATAACAAAAATGTACCAAGACTTGGTCTTGGATTAGTAGTGCGGGAGAATGGAAAATATAGCCCAAAAAAATATTGCACAAATTTCGAGGCGGAATAAAAAAAACAATTTATGATAAATTTTTGAAAATATTAATTTTGTCAATTCTGATTAATGATGAAAAATTAAAAATTTAATAAAAAAAATTCTCGAATTAAGGTAGCATGAATTTCGAGGAAAATATTAAAATAATAATAAAAAAAGTTTAAGACAAATTTTTAAAAATTGTTAGTTTTATCAATTTTGACTTATGGTGAAAAAATAAGAATTCAAAATTGAAAAAGGCGTAAGGATATTTTAAATCCACCTATAGATATTTTTTATTTTAAAATAAAAGGCGAAAAAGATCGAGTGGTGTTGATTAACTAGAAAGCAAAGAAATAAGATTAAAAATTTCGTAAATCCGAAAAACTTTCAAACTGGTGGTTGCACTAAGTTTGAACTACCCCGCTCTGATACCACTTATTGGATCGAGAAAACCGATAGAGGGGGGGGGTGAATATCGGAAAACTTTCGGATTTGAGTAAGAGTAGGTACGCAGCGAAAATTCAAAAACAAGACACAAAGACACAGTCGATTTACTTAGTTCGGAGCCTGTGACACGAGGTGTAGTGACTTGTGGTATTCCTTCTTGTATAGTTGGTACTAAAGTCACAATGCCCCCCTTTTAATTTACTAATAATTCTTCACATGGGTTTATGGTTTATTACATAGTCCTTTTCTAAGAATCAAACATTCGTACCAACGAATATCCTCTGATCCTTAGGACTATTAAACCATCTTTTGTTGCCCTAGGATAGCCTACTACCAAGTGCACTAGATTCCAACCTTATCGGTATCTCTCTTCAGCACATGTGCAGAACTACCCAAATCTGAACATGTCATAGACTAGGCATTCGCTCAGTCTACATTTCTATGGGTTTAGAGACAACTGACCTATATAGTATCAAGTACATACGCTGTCGTTTCTAGAGCATATCCCCGAATGAATCTGGCTAATCTCAGAGTAGCTTATCATTGTCCTAACCATTACCATAAGAGACCTTTTCCTTCTTAGTGTTGCACCGTTCTGTTGGGGCACACCGGGTGCAGTGAATTGGGATTGATTCCCAATATCTGATAAGTAAGTCCTACAACTATCCCAAGTGGTACTAGCCACTACGATCTAATCATAATGTCGCCATACTTTTACCATGATGTTTCTCCGCATCAGTCTTGAATTCTTTGATCTAATCAATGATTTAGACTTGTGGTACATCAAGTAAATGTACTTTGACCTTTGAATAAATGTCTATAAAATAAATAAAGTATTCAAAATTACCTCTATTCTGGATAGACTAAGGACTTATACTTATCAGGATGAACCATCTCCAACATACCTTTGGCTCTATGCCCCTTGGCTTGGAAAAGCCTCTTGGTCTTCTCACCTTCCAAGTAAGATTTAAAGATTTCGAGGAAGTCTAATCTTCCACCACCAATGAACCCAAGGGCTCATTGGCTATCAACCTTTGAATACTACTAAAGGTTAATAAGACCAAGCCTTAGATGCCAAAAGATATGTTTGGTTCATCTAGGAAGGAACCTTTCTCTTATCTTGGTTAGATGATAAGCCTTTAGACATCTAATTGCATCATGGGAGTTTTTGGTTTTAAAAGTAAATCAATTGCCTATCTATGTACTTTAATAGATAATCCTTCTATTCCACTTTTAACAATAAAAGCAATAGAATATCTTATTCCGGAAACTGAACCAACAGTTCATTCCAAAATTTAAGTACATAAAAGCAATCTCTTTGAGACCAAAACTTTCTATCATCCTATCTAAAAGACATAAATGAATAACTCCCACTACAAAAGTCATCTCTGTAGCCTATCTCGGTAGATGGTAATCTCCTCCTCAGCTAGTCGTTGGGTTTCCTGGAACCCTTGCAAAGAGATGCAGACATGATTAGTGGCATCCGTATCTACATACCAGGTACCGGTAGATATCACCGCTAAACATGTTACAATGACAAAAGAGAAAAGTATACCTGAATTATTACTCTGGCGATGGGGACAGCCCACCTTCCAATGTCCAGACTGCTTGCACACGAAGCACTTGCCTTTCGACTTCTTCATGCAACTTTGAGGTCCCTGTAATCCTGCTACTTTCTTTGCCCCAGCTGGTTTCTTCTTCTTCTTTCCTTTCGGTTTAGAAGTACAAACCTCTTGAGCAATGAAAGTCTGTGAACTCTAAAGAGAAAACCCTTCTGTCGCCTTGAGTTCTGTCAGAAGTTCTGCCCACAAATATGAACGTTTGACTATATTGTAGCTTAGGCGAAACTTCTCAAAACTCCTTGGTAGAGATTGGAGGATGAGATCGACCTGGATTTCCCCATCGATTTGCGCTCCAAGGATTTCCATCTCTTTCAGCCAAGCCATCATCTTGAGAACATGTTCCCTTACGGGCATTCCCTTAATCATGGTGGTTGTTGTCAAGTTCCTCATGACTTCTTGACTAGCAGCCCGATTATGGTGTCCGAAGAGTTCATCGAGCTTGGAAGTTTTATCACTAGTAATGGAAGAAGCCTGATGTTGTTGGTTTTGAGTCATGTCATCTTCTTCTAACCACTGCCTAAAATATTCCATATCCTCTTCACCATTAATCTCGCTAGGTTTTTCAGCATAGAACTCGACAAGATCACATTTGGATTCCTCGGCAGTTTCGACAAAGTCCAGGTTTAATTCCCAATCTTTATTATTAGTGGGGGCGTTAAGTTCGTTTTCTCTTTGAATTAAATCAAGTGGGTCTAGATCCATTTTAAAACACCTGAGAATCACAACAATCACACACTTTAGATTTTGAAAATAAATTGATTCATCAAAGCAATAAATTTTTAAAATTAACCAACACCTCAAAACACCTAGAATTTCGTATGCCACGTTAGTGTGGACGTATACGAACTCTACATTCATGAGAGGAGGTTTTACCCATTAATTTTACTATCTTGTCATCCTAACTTTCTGACAAGTAAAATTAATAGTTGGTTCTCTTCGGCCTTACAAATAATAGCAGTGACTCCGTTGGGGAGGATACTAATATTTGCATCTAAGTGTTCACCATTACATGACACTAAGAAAATTATTTCTGATTATATGTCTTCCGTTGGGGAAAATCATACGCTCTTTAATAACTTTCTATAATCTTTTCTGACCTAGTAATCCACAGAACAAGCCTATTGGTTGTGGAGGAAGGCACTCAGAGCCGACGCACGGGCTTGTTCGCATAACTTATCAGATTGTAATGGAGGCCACGAGACCCTTAGGGTCCCTCTCCCACTTAGTTATTTAGTTTGAGGATTTTCATGCACACAGACACAACAAGCACATAAACTAACATAATAAAGAAATATCCTAGATTTTCCAACTATCATGGCCTTGGTCTCCAATGCGCCTCCAGTCGTGTCTCCACCTCGTCCGCTCCTCCCTATCCATGGGCAAGCTTCCATGAAGGGATCTCCGAGCCGAGATGACTAGATAAATATTTACATCCATCGATCCTATACTCCACGAAGGAGTGTACATGCAATCTAGATCGAAAGTAAATAAATGCTTGGCTAAACACGTGTCGTATTTAATTACAAAAATTAAATACTATCTAGACTCGTCAACTATGAGGATTTAATTAATTACAATATTACACAATCAATCACATAACACAATTATCTAAGCCATGATAAGTTGGAATCTAGTGTCTGCAACAAAGAGTTAGCCTACACACATCCATATATCATCCAGCAAAAATAATCATACATGATAATGTGTAAAAAATTAACCAATCCTAAACAAACAAAACCGGAAACCTCTGCTCTGATACCAATTGTTGGGGTATAGCTCGGTAGGTTTCCTAAGCAACCACGGGGTCAATCTGAGAGATCTCTCTATGTCTACGAATTCGGATTAAAAATTTAATCCGAATAGAGACCTATCTCCCAAATGACCATCTCGTCGTCATGTGAATTGATTCAAGTCACAACTTAGCCAAAACCAAAGTTAAGGCCTTCTAACTTTCCGAATCAATCGACTGCGAATAAGACGACGAATGGATCGCCGATTGTTGTGTTTATTATTGGGGTCCATGACACAATTAATTATCAATATTAATTAACAAGTAATTAAACTATGACAATTAACAAAACCACATGCAATAATAAAAATCACATGAAATAACCAAATAAACAAGAAGAGCCAAAGAGAGGTATACCTCGCCTTTTACCTGGCAGTCTTCTACCGTATGACCATCCCCTCTTGGACGTCGTGTGTACAATGAGCTACCAAGACGCAGAGTCACCAAGGCTTGCCAAGATCACCATCTTCCACCCTCTTCCAATTGCCAACCAAAACCCTAGCACTTAGGGTTTTGCCCGTCGGCCACCTCCCCACCTTCTCTTGCGCCGCCGGCCACACCAACCCATTGATCGCCGACCGCAAGGGAGCCAAGGTGAGGATGATTAGGAAGATGAAGAAAAAGGAAGAAGAAGCTAAGACAAACTCCTTCTTCTTCCCCAAAACCCACCGGAAACCCTAACTCCTTCTTCTTCAACCTCGCCGGCACCAAACAAGGAAAGTTCTTGTTTTTCCCAGCCGCCAACTGCCTCTCCTTCTTGCTCCTTGCTTTTGCATGCAAAGGAAGAGGTGATGAGGAAGAAAGAAGAAGAGAACGAAGAAGGAGAAGGAGAAGAAACAAACTTCTTCTCCTCCTCACCGTCGGCGCCGCAACTCAACAAAAACCGCCGCTAGCAGCCCTCCTCCCTCTCCACTACTCCACGCCGAGCACCAGGGTGCACCTCCCAGTCCTGCAAAAGCATCACACCCAAGAGATGATCAAAGGATGAGGAGAGAACTCCTCTTCTTCCACCTTCTTGCAACCGACACAACTTTGCCCTAGGAGAGAGATATGAGAGAGGGTTTTTGGGTTTTGTGTTGTATTATTGAATGATCAATTAGCCTTGGTTTCAAGACTCTTATGGGGTATTTATAGGGCTATGCTAGGGACCATTAGGAGGAGTTGGGTCTTGGCCCGCTAATGGATCCAAATCTGATCCATTAATGGATATCCATTCCACTAAAGGATCCCCATTGAACTTCCTCACCAACCCCCATTTTTCATATGGGCTCCACCTATTATGAGTCGTCCATCTCCCAATGTCTCAGATATCGAATGCCCGATAATTAATTTAAATTACTGACAATTTTAATTAATTATCCTCTTGATCGATTAGTACCACTCAACCTTTTCATCATGATGAACCATAGTCCACTTGCAAGATTTGTCATGCTGAACCTTATGAGCTCATCAAGGGGGCATCATCATCCCGACTCACCAGGACACGGATTCCCTTAATAATCAATGGCGCACCATATAGATAATATTATTTTTCAACTTATCGGGCCTATCGATCTAGCAGAATAGATCTCGTCCTTTGGTAAATCAAAGAAATAATAATTAAATATGCGTGCCCGTTATTATTTCGGGATTTAGAGATCGTACTCCATAATATAAAACCAAGGTCTAATCCAATTTATCAAGTCAGTATAAAATTGGATGACCTCTCTTTTGGTCCTACTCAATGCACACAAAGTGCACTAGTGTAATTCTATGGTTAAGACAAACCACACCTAATTACACTACAACCATCCCGATGGTTTGTCCAATTCCATCTGGTTGTGAGGCTCTTTCTTATACTTCTGCAAGGAACTGATAACATGATCTTCTGTGCATCACCACGCACCATGTTATCTACAATGCAATATATGAGACATTTTGTCCATATACTAATATAAATATGCATCGTGTGATTTTGTGATTCTCTTTCAAAATGTAGATGTACTTAAACAAAAGCAAGACTTTTAGTATACATCCTAACATGAAATACAAGCATTAGAGGAAATATACAGTGACTCTAACATGACATAGGATAAGATGGTATCAAAGTTGAAAATAGTAGCTAAGGATGTACTCGGTGAGTCAAAGGGGCATGAACCACCAAGTAAGGAATCATGGTGATGGAATGAGAAAGTACAAGAGAAAGTGTAGGAAAAACGAATAGACTATAAGGAATTATATATTTGTAAGAACAAGAAAAACTTAAAAAAATATACAATAACTATGAAAGAAGCTAAGAAAGCTGTGAATAAAGCAAAAAATAAAATTTTTAAACGATTATATCAAAACATAGACACAAAAAAAAGAGAAAGAGACATTTATAAAATAGCTAAAATGAGAGAGAAAAGAGACTTTAGCCAAATAAGATGTATTAAAGATGAATGCTATAGAGTACTCGTAAATGATACGGAAATAAAAGAGCGGTGGAGGATTTACTTTCATCAACATTTCAATGGATGTTTAGGGGACCGACTTAACTTAGGCAATTTAAGTAGTTCAAATGAGTATAAAAATTTTAATTTTCATCGTAGAATTCAAACTTTAGAAGAAGAACAAACTTTGAAAGAGATGCAAAATGTAAAAGCCGTGGGATAAGATGATATCCCAATAGAAGTATGGAAGTGCTTAGAGAAATAAGGTATTAAATAACTTACAAAATTATTTAATATGATATTAAAAACAAAAAATTATTTATTCAATGGAGTGTAAGTATTCTAGTTCCTTTATATAAGAATAAGGAGACGTACAAAATTGTGCAAACTATAGGGGTATTAAACTAATGAGTCATACCATGAAATTTTGGGAAAGAATAATAGAAAAATATTAAGGATGGAGACCACGGTGACTGAAAATCAATTTGGGTTCATGTTTGGAAGGTCGACAATAGAAGCTATACATCTTCCTACATAATTAATTGAAAAGTATCAGGAGCTAAGGAATGATCTATACATGATATTCATTGATTTAGAAAAAATTGATGATAGGGTCCCAAGAGATATTATTGTTGGGTATGGTTTGGCGGGTTTCCTAACCGAATACCTGGTCGTCCATGAGAGACCTCTCCATGTCCACGGATTAAAAAATTAATCCGAATGGAGACCTATCTCCCATACCACCGTCTCGTCATCGTATCAATTGATTCGAGTTACAACTTAGCCAAACTCAAAGTTCAAGCCTTGTAACTCGCCTAACCAATTGACCACGGAAAAGACGACGAGCGGATCGCCGGTTTTTGTGTTTATTATCGGGGTCCAAATAATTAATTATCAACATTAATTAACAAATAATTAAACACATGATAATTAATTATCATCCACATAAAATGATAGAATTAACAAATGAGCCAAGGAGAGAAATTATACCTCTCGTTACCTTACGATCTTCTATCGTATGACCCTCCCCTCTTGGACGTCGTGTGAGCGACGATCTACCAAGAAGTGGAATCACCAAGGCCTTCCAATCAACCGCTTCTTCACACGCCAAGCAAAACCTTAGCTAAGGGTTGCTGCCGGCCTTGCTTGGAAGAAGAAGGTGAAGGAGATGAAGAGAAGAGCTCTTCTCCCTCACAACCACCCTATCCGGCCTGTTCTACCTCCTCCTATCACGCATCACCAAGCACACAAGGAAGATCACGCTACCTCTCTTCTTCCTTATGTTGGGACCTTGGCGTTTAGCTAGAGGGGGGGGGGGTGAATAGCTACTTTTAGATTTTCTTCCTACACGTGTTAGCAAGCGCAAGCCGAAAACTAAAACAATCAACTAAAACAATGCTAACACCAAACCTTTACGTGGTTTGGAGATGATACTCCTACTCTACGGCTGTCTGTAAGGTGGACGATCCTGAAGAAACCTCTGGCTGTCTGTAAGGTGGACGATCCGTCGGTGGATGGCTCCCTGGAAGACCTCTGGCTAGCTCTTTGTCGCTCCTTGTGGGTGGAGAAACCTCGCCACAATCACTTGACAACTTTTGAGCACTTGTAGGCTACTAACAGGCTTTACCCAAGCTTGTTTCACCAAGGAAACTCAGCCAAAAATGAGCTCTCTTAAATAGTGCTCGATACTGTTCTGACCGTTACCAGTCAACTGGTGCTAACACCAGTCGACTGGTCCTCGTGAATTCGAATGTCACAGCCTGATGTTTCAAATTCTGGTCGACACCAATCGACTGATCATAGGATCAGTCGACTGATCATTCTGTGCTCTATATTAGTCGACTGATCCAAGCATCAGTCGACTGCCAACTTCCCAAACCTAGGAGTTCCCTTCCCGAGTACAATTCTCTCAGCACTCGAACCCTTATGATTTAGCTGACTCTTTATCTAACAGTCTTGACTTGTTGCCTTCAAGCCTTCTTCGACTTTGGCTCTCGTCCCTCGGATGCATGCAAGCCCACGTCTTGTCTCCCATGTCATCCTTCGTGTATGCCTCGAAGTGCGCTTCCCTCGGCTCATCGTTTCTGCTTCCAGCAACCTCGACCTATTGCCTTCAAGCCTTCTTCAACTTCGGCTCTCGTCCCTCGGATGCATGCAAGCCCACAGCCCGTCTCCCGATGCCATCCTTCACCGAACCCAAAGACGTCCAACTAAGTCTATGTGTATCCTGCAAACCTGCAGACTCAAATACGCATATTAGATCAACATAAAATCCTAATTAATCATATTGACACACACATCAAAACCCATGATCTTACCCGATCACACTTGGGTCGATTGCACCAACAATCTCCCCCTTTTTGATGTGTGGCAATATGTTTAAGTTAGGTACAACAATAACAATTGAAAATTAAAGACATAGTAAATTAAGAAGCATAAACATGCATCCTCCCCCTTAACCTATGCCTTTACACACAATTTTCAATTTTTCAAAACCACAAGTTAAGTTAAAAACTAACTCCATAAGTTAAATTAAAACTAACTTAAACTTAAAATCGCAAGTTAAGTTAAAACTAACTTAAACCGACAAGTTCTCCCCCTTTGACACCATCAAAAGGATTGCCCCAAGCAATATTAACCCTTAGTATCAATTTGGGACAAGCTTTCTTTTCTGAAAATTTACAGAAATCAAAAACCTCAAGCACCAGTCTGGCTGAGTTAGTTACCAGTTGACTGGTGTCTTCGAACTACAAACCCACAGAAAGGCCAGTCGACTACCCCATGGGGCAGTCGACTGATACAGACCAGTATGAAAACTCTCAGCCTCTGAGCCAAAATTCAGAAATAGATTATAAATTTTATAAAATTTGAAAAATTCTGAAATTTTGTAAACATATTTCTTATGATGTATTCTAACATAGAAAAATACATTTTCATGAAGACAGCAAATATGCTTGACTTTTTGACCAAAATTCAAGTTCTTTAAAAACACTTCATTTGTATCAACCTTCCATCCTAGGTTTGAACCTGTGACGACCCACCTCCTTAACTTCTCTCTCTCTTCCTTAAGGCAGGCGCCACATTTACTTTACCTTATTCTTAGCCTTAGGTTATAACTACTTGACTTCCTTTAACTTGCTATGATTTTTTTTTCCTTCTTTCTTTTTTTTTAAAAAAAACAAAACAACTTTCATTTTATTTGCTTTGCAAGGATTTGACCCCTAGACCTCTTAGTTATAACACTAAAGCACTAACCAGCTGCTCTACACAACTTCTCTGCAATGGTACCAGTCGACTGCTATATAGCCAGTCGACTGGTATCGGCCACAGCAAGTTTCTGGGCGCGGCACCAGTCGACTGGCCTCTTGGCAGTCAACTGGTGCATCGAACAGAAGCTACTGTTCGATAGGGCAGTCGACTGGTTCTGAACCAGTCGACTGGAACGCCTGAAAACCTGCATTTCAGACCTGAAAACTTGTTTCAAAAGTCCACAAAACATATACTTCCAAGACATACAAAGACATAACTCCATTTCTATACTCTATACTAATTTTATGAACATTTTAGCCAATCAAAACAACTTCATAAACTTGAAATTAGGACTTTTGCGGAAGTAAATAAGCTATCAAAGTCTATATGAACTTTAAACTAGAGTTTGTACCAAATTTTGTATCTATGCAAGGTTTAAACAAAGTCATTCATTCTACCACTTCGAAACACCAAAACATATGTTCTACAAGACTTAGCCCAATGATCTCTTCCACGGTTCCGCCGCCACTGAACATCAATGCAAGTCCCTTCGCCTCCTTAACTTATGCTTTTTCTTTACCTTTGTCTGCAATAGAAGGAAATGCAACTAATAAGCAAAATGCTTAGTAAGTAAATCCTAACTCACAAATCCAACGATAAGGGATAAACATGCTCTTTTCAAGTAATGCTTGCTTCAAAACACATGCACTTGGAAATAATTACACATGAGAACTTTCATACACTTATCATGCTCAATCATGCTTAAAAACATCTACTAGCATCAAAAACACTTGCAAACTTAACATGCTCATGATTTCTTTTTCAAACTTACTAATGATATATTTCCACACTTTCAAACACTAACTTCTTTGCTCTTTCTCTTTAACATGCTTGTAACATAACCATGTTATCATATATAACAAAACATACACTTAAGGAAATTGAAACACTTTCATATACTTATATACTTCAAAATAATAATCAACTTTCTCAGGCCTTGACAATGTACCTGGTATCAGTGTACCAATGCGCGCATCCCTAATAGGTTTCGGGGTAGCTAGCCACCGCCCCCTATTAGAGCTTCTTTCTAACTTTCTGTGGGTCTCTCTTTTGCCCGGTACATGTCCTTTTACAAAAGTAAAATACTTTCATACTCATAATGCTTGTATTTATCAAGCTAACTTTCTTTTTCATAATCTTTGCACTATAAACCTTTACCTTTTCTTACTTGAAACTTTCATCGAGCACCTTGCGTGCCCTTAACCCAAAACTCAATTTTGGGACTTTTCAAGAAGTTACTCTTGTCATACTTAGGTCATATACATAAAAACATACTCCAATTCATATTCTATGATAAAACATGTATTATTTATGAACTTAAAACACACAAATAAGAAAACCATAATCTTAAAGCATGCATTTAGATCACAAACATGGTTCCACAACGAGAAATACATGGCGAAACAACTTCTATTGCAGGTGAGTGATTTACTTACCCTTTTCTTGAAGAAAACTCACTAAGTATCTCGAAATTTCTCGTGTAGAGCTCTTTTCCTCTTCCTTTGCAAGAAATCTCCACTCCTTAGCCCTAGGGAAGAAGCCCTAGGCTCTCCACTCAAGAGGAGGAAGAAGGAGGAAGAAAACCCCTTGTTTTCTCCCTGTTTTCGCAGCTCCCAACCCTTGCTCGCGCGGCCTCCCGAAACCCTAAAAGGGGTCTTAACACAACTTAAGTGGAAGTTTAAATACCTCTTCATGAAACGGGCTAAATCAACTATAATATTATTTCGTTTCATCCATTTCTGTGCTTGATACCCTAGCCCAGTTGGTTGGTGCTTTTGCCATGCACTTGAGAGGTCGCGGGATCAATCCCCACTCGATCCCCTTTAATAATTTTTTTTTCTTATTTTGATCCGAAAAAAAATGCTATAATATTCCGAAAAATGCTAGAAAAATTCTTAAAAATCCCTAATAATACCAGGAAATTATTGGGTGTTACAATCCTCCCTACCTTATAAAAAGTTCATCCTCGAACTTAGAACAGCTCTGGATACTTTTGCCTCATGCTAACTTCTGATTCCCAAGTTGCCTCTTCATACTTCTGATTCAGCCATAAGACTTTCACTAATGGTACCCCTTTATTCCTCAGCTTCTTATCTGCTCGATCTATTATCTGAATAGGTCGACTTTCATAACTGAGATCTTCTTGCACTTGTACCATCTGTGGCTCAATCACTTGGTTGGCATCTGGGGTATGCTTCTTTAGCATTGAGACATGGAACACATTGTGTATTGCTGACATCTCTGAGGGTAGCTCCAACTCATAAGCTACTTTGCCAACTCTTTTCGTCACTGGGTAGGGCCCTACGTATCGAGGACTTAGCTTGCCTTTCTTGCCAAATCTCATCACACCCTTCATAGGAGCTACTTTGAGAAAAACTGTATCCCCAACTTCAAACTCTAACGGCCTACGCCGTACATCGGCGTAGCTCTTCTGCCTATTCTGAGAAGTTTCTATTCTCTGGCGGATACTCCTTATAGCTTCTATGGTATCATCTATGAGATCAGTCTGTGACCCCATTTCTTTCTTCTCACTACCTTCATACCAACAGAGGGGAGATCTACACTTCCTACCATAAAGAGCTTCATAGGGTGCCATACCAATAGTGGCTTGGTAACTATTATTGTAGGCAAACTCAGCTAAACATAAATACTTGCACCAACTGCCCTTGAAGTCCAATGCACAAGCTCTGAGCATATCTTCTAGAACCTGATTCACTCTCTCTGTCTGTCCATCAGTCTGGGGATGGAAAGCTGTGCTGAATTTCAGTTTGGTGTCTAACGCTGTCTGTACACACTCCCAAAAGTGTGAAGTGAAACGACCATCCCTATCAGAGATAATGGTCTTCAGGACTCCATGTAGTCGGATCACTTCCTGCACATATAATTGGGCTAACTTTTCAATTGAGTAAGACACTCTGATTGCCAAAAGTGGGTAGACTTGGTCAATCTGTCTACTATCACCCAAATAGCATCATAGCCATTAGTTGTCTTTGGTAGACCAACTATGAAATCCATGGCTATGTCTTCCCATTTCCACTGGAATCTGAATGGGCTGTAGGACACCTCCTGGTCTCTGGTATTCTGCTTTAACTCTCTGACATGTCAGGCAGGTGCTGACATACTTAGCTATGTCTCTCTTCATCCCTGACCACCAAAATCTTCTTTTCTCAGCTCTTCATTCTTGGGAACACACAAACGGTCACCATAATAGAGTATCTCACTGTCAGATACTCTAAACTCTTTACTCTCTTCTTCTTGCACCTCTTGCTTGATTCTTTGGATATCAGAATCCTCAGCTTACTCTTTCTATATCTCTTCAAGCAAAGTTGACTCTAGTGTCAATAGAGCTAGCTGCCCATCAATAATCTCCACTCCGTAATCTACTATCTCCTTCTGTAATGGTGGTGCCAATGATGATAAGGACATCAAAGTGGCACAAGTCTTTCTACTCAGTGCATCTGCTACTCTATTTGCCTTACCAGGGTGGTAAAGAATCTCACAGTCATAGTCCTTCACTAACTCGACCCACCTTCGCTGTCTCATATTGAGGTCTTTCTGAGTGAAGAAATACTTCAGACTCTGGTGATCTGTATAAATCTTACACTGCACTCCATACAAGTAATGCCTCCATATCTTTAGAGCAAAGACTATCGCTGCCAACTCCAGATCATGAGTGGGGTAATTCTTTTCATAGTCCTTGAGTTGCCTGGAAGCATAAGCTATGACCTTGCCTTCTTGCATAAGGACTGCTCCAAGTCCTAGCTTTGATGCATCACTGTATATATCAAAGCTCTTATCACCTTCGGGTACTGTAAGGATAGGAGCGCTGGTCAATCTCTTCTTCAACTGAAGGAAACTCTGCTCACAGTCTTTAGTCCACTCATACTTCTTATTCTTTCTGGTAAGGGCGGTAAGTGGTGAAGCTATCTTTGAAAAGTCCTCGACAAACCTTCTGTAGTACCCTGCCAAACCCAGAAAACTTCTGATCTCACTAGCCTTCTTTGGTTGACTCCAATTACTAACTGCTTCAATCTTGGCTGGGTCTACCATAATACCTTCCTTGGAAATGATGTGGCCTAGGAAGGTCACCTGATCAAGCCAAAACTCACACTTTGAGAATTTGGCGTACAACTCCTTATGGTGTAAGGTTTGCAACACTATCTTCAGGTGTTCGACATGTTCTTCCTGAGTCTTTGAATACACTAGGATATCATCAATGAAGACAATGACGAACTTGTCAAGAAAGTCCTTGAACACTCTATTCATTAGATCCATAAACGTCGCAGGGGCGTTTGTCACTCCAAAGGGCATGACCACAAACTCATAGTGCCCATATCTTGTACTGAAAGCAGTCCTTGGCACATCACTCTCCTTCACTCTGAGCTGATTGTAACTCGATCGCAGATCTATCTTGGAGAACACTGTGGCTCCCTTCAGCTGATCAAATAAATCATCTATCCTTGGCAAAGGATATCTGTTCTTGATGGTTACTTTATTCAAAGCTCGATAATCTATGCACATTCGCATAGATCCATCTTTCTTCTTGACGAACAGTACAGGAGCTCCCCAAGGTGAATGACTAGGGCGGATAAAACCCTTGTCAAGCAGCTCTTGCAACTGTTCATGCAATTCTTTCAGTTCTGCTGGCGCCATGTGATAAGGTGCCTTCGAAATTGGGTTGGTTCCTGGGGCCAACTCAATTTCAAACACAATTTCCCGATTGGGAGGGAGTCCTGGTAACTCTTCAGGAAACACCTCGGGATAGTCACAAACTACCCTCACTTCTTCTCTCTTCAATCCTTCTCCTTGACTTGCATCCACTATATGAGATAGAAAACCAGAGCACCCCTTCTCTAACATTCTCTGAGCTTGTAAGGTAGATAGGAACCTCCTTGCCTTTCTCCTTGGGTCTCCAATAAACTCAAATGAAGGTTCTGCTTCTGGTGTGAATTTGACTTTTCTCTTGCGACAGTCTATAGAAGCACTGTACTTGCTCAAGAAATCCATCCCTAAAATGACATCGAAATCCTTCATCTCAAGGACTACCAAGTCACTATAGAGCTCTCGGTTGGAAATCCAGATTAGTACTGCCCTTAACCTCTGAGTAGAGGTCATTACTGTTGGTGCAAGTTGCATCAATGGTATTCCTCTTTAAGTGTTTTAATGTTTGACAATACACTTAAGTCAGTGATATATTGAACAGACAAAGGGGAATAAGAGAGAAGTGACCTAAGCTGAAGAAAAGTCCTAGTTAATCTAGGCATCGTAACCCTAAGACCTAGCGAAGGGCTGCTAGGCACCTAGTGAAGGACTACTAGGCATAGAAGACCTAGCGAAGTTTTCACTGTCGATATTCACCCCCCCTCTATCGACGGCACCGGTCCTACAAGTGGTATCAGAGCCGAGCCGCTCTTCACCGGACTAACCGCCGACGGAGCAACGACGCCAGGAGTTGAGGGGGAGCCTTGGGTGAATCAGGTATATTTTATTTAAATGTCTATTTTTAAATTTCATATTACATGCTTCACATGCAGGGAGAGAGGGCACTATAAAAATCAGTGCCCTACTCGTAAGATTCGGTTTACATCACCGGCGGAACAGGGGGTACCAGCGCCAAAGGTCTGGAAAAATAAAAATCACGTACGATGCTTCAAATGCGAGAAGTACGGACACTACAAAAACAAGTGTCCGGCGAAGGTACATAAGATTTACGTTCCAAAAGTTTTACAATTTCCTGCACTGTCTTTAGATAATTCAGTTAATTTTTCTGAAAAATTAAATTTACTGCATAGTAGATTAAATATTTTGCATGAAAAATTAGAGAATACAGATATGATTAAAATATCCAACATTAACTATTTAATTATTAATACCAATTTAATAATTGCTAAAATTAATTCTGATATTAAATCTAAAATAAACTCTGATAATTCTAAAGATAATGATTCTAGTTCTAAATCTGAAATTAATCCCGAATTCAAATTTGAAAATACTAAGGATAAATTCGAATTCAAATTTGAAAATCTTGAGGATAAATCTGAATTCAAAAATCTTAAGAATAATTCTAAATCTGAAAATTCTATGGATAATTACAAATTCAAATTTGAAAATCCGTTGTACAAATCTGAATCTGAATCTGAAAATCTTAAGGATAATCAAGAAATTAATTCTGAAAATCTTAGAGATAATCCAGATATTAATTCTAAGGATAATCTAGAGATTAATTCTGAATGTTTGGAAAATATTGAAGATATATCTGAGGATAACTCTGAGGGTAATTCTGAAGATAATTTTCTTCTAGATAATAATTTAATTATAGATAATATTGAAGATTATTACAAGACTTTAACTAGTGGCCAAATTTACTCTACTTACTGTGAGGATATTGAAAAAATTAATCTTGAGGAGGATAGAGAACTATCTAAGATAAAGGCCATAGTTAATAAAAATTATAAAAATTCAAATAAATCAAAATTATTAGAAAAACATGAAAAGAAAGATAAAAATGAAGAAGAAATTTTTGAAATAATGAAAATGATGAATTTAAACCCACAATTATTAATTAATCATTATAAATTCAAATTAAATCCTAATTAAACATTAATTAAATTCAAATTAAATCTTAATTAAACATTAATTAAATTCAAATTAAATCTTAATTAAATTCAAATTAAATATTAATTAAATTCAAATTAAATATTAATTAAATTCAAATTAAATATTAATTAAATTCAAATTAAATCTTAATTAAATTCAAATTAAATCTTAATTAAATTCAAATTAAATATTAATTAAATTCAAATTAAATCTTAATTAAATTCAAATTAAATATTAATTAAATTCAAATTAAATAATAATTAAATTCAAATTAAATATTAATTAAATTCAATTAAATTCGAATTAATTCAAATAATTCAATTAAATTCGAATTATTTCAAATAATTCAATTAAATTCAATTAAATTCAAATAATTCAATTAAATTCAAATAATTCAATTAAATTCGTAATTAACCTGAATCCAACTAAAATCTTAAATAACTCAAACTAAAATAAAATTTTACCCAAAGTGTAACAATTAAAATTAATAACATTAAATATGTCAAAGTGGGTTGACATATTCGCGGGTTGACTCGACATGTATCAAATCGGGAATTTGATATATTTTAGAAACTTAAATAAAATTATTTAACTTGTTTGACTCATGCATAACTGCCATGACATGCATTTGCTATTCTTTTAAAATATATGACATGTCATGCATATTTAAATTTTATGCATATATTAGAACGGATATAGGAAAAAGAATAATTGAAACTTGATCAACCTAGTATTGGGTGGCGGTGAGATGATAGTACGTTAGGGAAGCCAATTCTAATAAGATCAAGTTCACTTGGTCTCTTTAGACTGGTGAAACTAGCCGAAGCTACCGATCTAAAACCCAAACTAGTTAGACCAGAACTTTTTCAAAAATTAATTTTGAAAATGAAACTTCATTAAACGGCTTTGTCAAGGAAAGGGTGGATGATCCCATAAGGCTACGGCCAAAGAAGGCCTAGTGCCTCGCCAAAACCTGGAAGCCAATTTTTGAATTTCAAATTCAAATTATTCTTTGTTAAATTCAAATCTAACACAAGCTTCAATTAATTCTTAGAGTTAATAAATTAAGAAAAATAAATCAAGCATCTCACAATACACCCATAAGGCAACTATGCTTGTTGTATTGATACATCTAAAATGGGTGAGATGTTAAGGACTAATGAATTGAAATGAGCTTAGTTGGTGAGCTCACATTTTTCCTAGGACTACAAATCAAATAAACTAGGGATGGTAACTATGTTCATCAATTCAAATATGCTAAAGAATTAATAAAGAAATTTAAAATGGATAACTCTAAAAGCATAAGTACCCCCATGGTCACTAATGTAAAAATAGATAGTGACCCTGATGGTAAACCAGTGGATCCTAAACTCTATAGGAGTATGATAGGTAGCCTACTGTACCTTACAGCCAGCAGACCTGATATTCTTTTTGCTGTAGGGATGTGTGCTAGATACCAAACTTGTGCTAAGGAAACGCACTTAGCAGCCCTAAAAAGAATTTTAAGATATGTAAAGGGCAGCCTAAATGTAGGGATTTGGTATCCTAGAACTTCAACTTTTGATTTAACAGGATACACAGATTCTGACTATGCAGGCTGTAAGTTAGATAGAAAGAGCACAAGTGGAAGCTGCCAACTATTAGGTCAGAGTCTAGTTAGTTGGTGCAGCAGAAAACAACACTGTGTAGCTCTATCCACAACTGAAGCTGAGTATGTGGCATTAGGAGAATGTGTGGCTCAACTGTTATGGATGATGCACACACTTAAGGACTTTCAGCTCAATTACACCCAAACTCAAGTATTTATTGACAACATAAGTTCAATTAATTTAACTAAGAATCCAATCCAACACTCCAGAACCAAACATATAGAAGTCAAACATCATTTGTAAGAGACCATGTAACCAGGGGTGAAATAGTACTCAAGTATATTGACTCTAAATCCAACCTAGCTGATATATTCACAAAACCCTTACCTGAATCTGAGTTCAGTTCACTAAGAAGACAGTTAGGATTGTGTTCGGTAGAATAGTTTAACTCAATTGTTGTTACTATACTTGATTTCAAAAATTGTCTATTTTTGAAAAACTATTTTATTTAAATTTCAAAACCAGTTTTCAACTTAGTTTTTTTTCAAAAATCAATTCTAAAATCTTCTCGACTTAGTTTTATATTTATTTTAAAACTACCCCTTCAAAACTAGGGATTTTTCGAAAATGGACTTAGCCTAGGCTTTAACCCTAGAACTGCATGCACCTATAGACTTAGAAGCCAACATCTCACAAGCACCTTAGGGTACTTATGATTGATAACCTAGAAAGGGTTGAGATGCTTAGGTCTTTGCCTCAATTCAAGATGCTTTAAGTCAGTGCATCTGCAGCAATTGGGGCACTAAATACAACTTATACAGCAATCAAGTTAAGTGTCAAGTTTAGAAAATCTAACTTGAACAAAAACACTTAACTTGACTAACCCTAGCAAAAACTACTGTTTATAACAGTTAGTAAGTAGCTAATTGGGTTAGATAGGCCCCTACAGAGAGAATTGATTGATTTAGTATAAATTTAAGTATGGATTGATTCAGTACAGGAAAAATTTTACTTATTTCCTTATTTATGCTGTATTTGACTGTTTTGATATATGGCAAAGGGGGAGAGATAGGAAAGGAGAGAGTAAAATTTTATTTTCAAAATTTTCTTAAACTCTATCCTTTATTCAAAAAGTCTTTCTGAAAGATACTTAAGCTGTAAGCTCTCAAAACTTCTACTTAAGCTTTCAAAGATAGTTAAGTTTTCAAAATTTAATTATCCTTCAAAATTTTTTCAAACTTCAAATTTTGCAAATTACTCTAGCTTCAAAATTTTTTCAAACTTCAAATTTTGCAAATTACTCTAGCTTCAAAATTTTTTCAAACTTCAAATTTTGCAAATTACTCTAGCTTCAAAATTTTTCAAGCTTTCAAATTTGCAAAGTACTCTAGCCTTTCAAAAGGTTTCTATGTAAGCATGTCTTTACTCTAAAGCTAAAGTTTTTCAAATTTGTTAAGTACTAAAGTGTTTCAAAACCTACTAAGTACTTAAGCTTGTTACATACTACAGAGTATTTAAGCTAACATTATGAGTACTTTAAAACTTAAAGACTTTAAAATTTCCTAAGTACTCTGATTATACGTTAAAAACTCTACTATGTATTTTTAAAGTTACTTCTAAGTACCTAAAACTTAAGTACAAGTAACGTTTTTAAAACCCCACGAATTTTTGAAAAATCTAGGGGGAGATTCCTTCCAGGGGCAAGGAACAAAATTTAAAACTTTTTCCATGTTTTTGCTTAACTTAACTTTTTGAACTAGGGTTGCCATAAATCAAAAAGGGGGAGATTGTTGGTGCAGAATGTACCTAAGTCAAACCTGTGTTTTGATAATGGCAACATAGGTCAAAAGTTAAGTCCTTCTTGTTTTCTAACAAGTTAACCAAGTGTGCAGTGCAAGCCCTATCAAAGGACCGCTAGGCATTGGCGAAGGAATGCCAGAGTTACAAGCCCTAGCGAAGGACTGCTAGGCAACAGGCGAAGGACAGTCTGGAACTGAAGACCTAGCGAAGGACTGCTAGGCACCGGGCGAAGGGTAGCTCGGCATCCAAGCCCTGACAAAGGACCGTCAGGCAAAAGTCCAACCAAAGGAGCGGTTGGCAACAGGTAAATTCTCCCGAGAGGAGTAGGTGAGGACGCGTTCCCCGTCGAGGGAACAGTAGGCGTCGGTTCGACCTAGGACTCCATTTTGGAGACCAAAGTCAGAACCAAGACAGCTAAGGCTGTACAAAATAATAATTAATTGTATTATTGTGTTTTGGACTAACCCTGGATGCAGGACCGAAGGAACGTGTGTCTGCAACTCAGAGAGCCTCAAAGGAGTGAGGCAGCAGCTGAGCAGGGCGCCCTGAGTGTCCAGGGCGCCCCCAAGGTGAACCAGAACCAATTGAAGCAACATGGGCTTCGACTGCTTATTGGGCAGGGCGCCCTCAGCAGCCAAGGTGCCCTCATTAGCCAGGGCGCCCTCAGGAGCCAAGGCGCTTCGCGCCTATGCTAGCAACTCTATCCAGCCGAGAAGACCGGGTCAGCCAAGGCGCCCTCAGCGACCAGGGCGCCCCAGAGGTCAAACCTCATCCCTATTTACGTGGGATAAAGCTTGACCGAGCTGATTGCGGATCGGGTGACACTTCGCAGGGCGCCCCCGACGTCCAGGGCGCCCTAGGTGCTATAAATAGCACCCCTCGACCCCAAGCTTGACAAAATCTTCGCTCCAAAGCTTCCACGCTCTTCTACGCTCGTGCCTTGCTCCAGAAACGCCCCACCTCGAGCCGACAACGTCCCTCTGCCCGAAAAGAGTTGATACACTCCGGACGTCGGTAACGAAGAGCTTAACAGTTTATTATTTTATTGCACTTTCTTTGTAATTGAAATTATTGTAACCTCTTTTGCGCAAATATAGAATTGCCCAAAGTAAACGGTCAACGACCGTGGGCCTTGGAGTAGGAGTCGACACAGGCTCCGAACCAAGTAAAAATCACTGTGTCTTTGTGCTGTGTCTCGTATTTTTATTTCCACTGTGCACCTACTCTTAGTTTTCCGAAAAAGAGCGATTTCCGATATTCACCCCCCCCCTATCGGCTTTTCACGATCCAACAATTACTTCCCCTGACGGTAAGGTTGTTAAGAACTTCATCGTTCAACATTTCTGGTGGCCTTTATACTATTTAAGTAGTGCTCAGTGATCAAAGCACTACTTATCAATTCTTCGGAGGTTTGCGGCCTCTTAACACCGCTGGCCACATTTATCGCTATCTCAGGCCTTAACATCTTGAGCATTAGCATGACTCTCTCTTTTTCTGTGCTAACTAGCTTTGGGCACATATGCTCTAACCGATTAAACTTCTTCACTGCTTCATCCACGGATAAGTCTCCTTGTCTGAACTCCGTGAATCCATCGTAATACTTGTTGGTTACTCGCATGTGAAAATATTCTTCAAAGAACTCAGTCTCAAAGTCGGCCCATGTTATCTGGCTGACATTTCTCTTGGCCTTGACTCTCTCCCACCACATTCTAGCATCTCCTGTAAGGCAGAAGGATGCACACTTTCTTTTCTCCACCTCAGGCCAGTCCAGTAGCTCTACTATACTTTCCCAAATTTTGAACCATGCTTGAGCATCCCATGGTTCGATTGTGCCTGAGAAGTTCCCTATCTTTAGTTTCTGCCACTAGATGAGGTATGCTTCTTGCCTTACCCCCCTTGTCGGGACTACAAAGGTAACCGATGGGTCTTCGGTCACCACTGGTGCCACTACATTCGCCACCGGCGGGGTAACAGGAGTGGCCTACTGGTTAGCCATCACGGTGGCAATAACTTGCTGTTGCTCTACTAATGTCTCTATAACTGCACCATCACCTCTAAGAGAGTTGGTGGTGGTACTGACTCTTTCTCTTGCCCTCTAGGAGCTCGCTCTCATTTTGGGCCTTTCTAGGACGTCCTCTTGGCATTCTCTTACTCTATATCATAAAGAGACTATGTTGCCTCTTGCCCTCTAGGAGCTCGCTCCTCATTTTGGGCCTTTCCAGGATGTACTCTTGGCATTCTCTTATTCAATATCTTAAAGAGGGTAATAACATTACTTCGATAAAGACCTTTCATCAATAAGGGCATTTTATTAATTCACTATCATCCTACTCATATCATCATACTCATATGACATATGTCATATCATCATATTATCATCATACTATAATCATACTCATATTAGATAGCATATACTGATCATGCACATAATAGCATATAATAATACTAACATACTTTCTTATCATCATGCACTTACTGATACTAACAGTCAATAATGAAAAGCATATAAAACTACAACATATGAACTTCTTACTTGGCAGGCGGCAGGATTGATGCTTGATGTCAGTGTGGCGGAAGGGTGGAACTGGCTCTGATACCACTTTGTGACGACCCACCTCCTTAACTTCTCTCTCTCTTCCTTAAGGCAGGCGCCACATTTACTTTACCTTTACTTTACTTTATTCTTAGCCTTAGGTTATAACTACTTGACTTCCTTTAACTTGCTATGAATTTTTTTTTCCTTCTCTCTTTTTTTTTCAAAAAAAACAAAACAAATTTGATTTTATTTGCTTTACAAGGATTTGACCCCTAGACCTCTTAGTTGTAACACTAAAGCACTAACCAACTGCTCTACACAACTTCTCTGCAATGGTACCAGTCGACTGCTATATAGCCAGTCGACTGGTATCGGCCACAGCAAGTTTCTGGGCGCGGCACCAGTCGACTGGCCTCTTGGCAGTCAACTGGTGCATCGAACAGAAGCTACTGTTCGATAGGGCAGTCGACTGGTTCTGAACCAGTCGACTGGCACGCCTGAAAACCTGCATTTCAGACCTGAAAACTTGTTTCAAAAGTCCACAAAACATATACTTCCAAGCATACAAAGACATATCTCCATTTCTATACTCTATACTAGTTTTATGAACATTTTAGCCAATCAAAACAACTTTATAAACTTGAAATTAGGACTTTTGTGGAAGTAAATAAGCTATCAAAGTCTATATGAACTTTAAACTAGAGTTTGTACCAAATTTTGTATCTATGCAAGGTTTAAACAAAGTCATTCATTCTACCACTTCGGAACACCAAAACATATGTTCTACAAGACTTAGCCCAATGATCTCTTCCACGGTTCCGCCGCCACTGAACATCAATGCAAGTCCCTTCGCCTCCTTAACTTATGCTTTTTCTTTACCTTTGTCTGCAATAGAAGGAAATGCAACTAATAAGCAAAATGCTTAGTAAGTAAATCCTAACTCACAAATCCAACGATAAGGGATAAACATGCTCTTTTCAAGTAATGCATGCTTCAAAACGCATGCACTTGGAAATAATTACACATGAGAACTTTCATACACTTATCATGCTCAATCATGCTTAAAAACATCTACTAGCATCAAAAACACTTGCAAACATAACATGCTCATGATTTCTTTTGCAAACTTACTAATGATACATTTCCACACTTTCAAACACTAACATCTTTGCTCTTTCTCTTTAACATGCTTGTAACATAACCATGTTATCATACATAACAAAACATACACTTAAGGAAATTGAAACACTTTCATATACTTATATACTTCAAAATAATAATCAACTTTCTCAGGCCTTGACAATGTACCTGGTATTAGTGTACCAATGCGCGCATCCCTAATAGGTTTCGGGGTAGCTAGCCACCGCCCCCTATTAGAGCTTCTTTCTAACTTTCTGTGGGCCTCTCTTTTCCCGGTACATGTCCTTTTACAAAAGTAAAATACTTTCTTACTCATAATGCTTGTATTTATCAAGCTAACTTTCTTTTTCATAATCTTTGCACTATAAACCTTTACCTTTTCTTACTTGAAACTTTCATCGAGCACCTTGCGTGCCCTTAATCCAAAACTCAATTTTGGGACTTTTCAAGAACTTACTCTTGTCATACTTAGGTCATATACATAAAAACATACTCCAATTCATATTCTATGATAAAACATGTATTATTTATGAACTTAAAACACACAAATAAGAAAACCATAATCTTAAAGCATGCATTTAGATCACAAACATGGTTCCACAACGAGAAATACATGGCGAAACAACTTCTATTGCAGGTGAGTGATTTACTTACCCTTTTCTTGAAGAAAACTCACTAAGTATCTCGAAATTTCTCGTGTAGGGCTCTTTTCCTCTTCCTTTGCAAGAAATTTCCACTCCTTAGCCCTAGGGAAGAAGCCCTAGGCTCTCCACTCAAGAGGAGGAAGAAGGAGGAAGAAAACCCCTTGTTTTCTCCCTGTTTTCGCAGCTCCCAACCCTTGCTCGCGCGGCCTCCCGAAACCCTAAAAGGGGTCTTAACACAATTTAAGTGGAAGTTTAAATACCTCTTCATGAAACGGGCTAAATTAACTATAATATTATTTCGTTTCATCCATTTCTTGCTTGATACCCTAGCCTAGTTGGTTGGTGCTTTAGCCATGCACTTGAGAGGTCGAGGGATCAATCCCCACTCGATCCCCTTTAATAATTTTTTTTTCTTATTTTGATCCGAAAAAATGCTATAATATTCCGAAAAATGCTAGAAAAATTCCTAAAAATCCCTAATAATACCAGGAAATTATTGGGTGTTACAGAACCCATATGTTTTCTAAGTCTATCCCATACTTCATAAAACACAAAAATATTTTCAATCCTCCTCTTTTTCCTCATATTAACACTAAAGAAGGAAAAAGTGATGAAAGCTCCCCCTTTTACCATAATCCCTTGATAGAAGGTATATTAAAAATTTTCATATAACCATAAAATCATGTTCGCACAACCCACAACTAAAGTAATAACACTTCACATATGCAATACTAGAGAAGTAAAAAGGTTCTTCCAAAACTCTAAAAGAGTTCTACAAGGACCATAATCCTGAAATCCTCAAATATTACAATATCAAATATGGTGTTTGAGAGATAATAGAAGAACATGCTCAAGCTAAACCCCCTCTCAACACCATCGCATCCAAATCATGCTGAAGCTATGCATCATCGCCAGGAGGAGGGGCTGAAAACTTTGAATGTCCTCCCTGAGTCCGTGAACCTCCACCTCCAGTCGGGAGAACCACTCGTCTATAATCCCTGCAGGAGCAGTAGCAGGCGCAGCAGTAGGAGCAATAGCAGGTGCAGTAGCCTCCTCATCCTCATCCTCATCAAAGCTAGAGGATACATGATGACATTGCCAGACCATCACTCTCTGCTGTCTCTCAATCCCAGACAAGGAGAGCTGCCGAGAACCTATCTGGTCGTAGTTGTAACGGCCCGTAAAATCATTTCAATATTTTTCTTGAAAATATTGATCATGCCTATATGGATTCGTGAGTAACATAGGAATACTAGCATGAATCCTTATATGGATTAAAAACTAAGTACTAATGGGCCTTACATGGACTCTTCTAGTACCATGGTTATTAGTGAATTTTGTTGGATCGAGAGAAAACGATAGAGGGGGGGTGAATATCGTAAAATGTTTCGGATTGTTAGATAGAGAATGCACAGCGGAAATTAAAATTAAACAATACGTAAACACCAAGATTTTTACTTGGTTCGGAGTCGCGGTCGGCTCCTTCTCCAAGGCCCACGGTCGTTGACCGTTTACTGCGGGCAATACTATAATCGCGCAAAATAGTTTACAAAAGAATGATTACAATGATAGTGCAGTAAGAAAAAAAAACACAGCTCTTCGTTAACGACGTCCGGTGTGGAATGTGGCTCAGAGCAGAGGGACGTCGTCGGCGCTTGTATCTCAAGTTGGGAGGTTTCTGTAGCAGAGCGCCTCGAGTAGAAGAGCGTGAAAGCATTGGAAGATTTGATTGTTGAGAAGCCATGGTGTTGGGTGCTATTTATAGCACTTCGGGGCGCCCTGGACGTCAGGGGGCGCCCCCCACATGTCAGCCGATCCGAGATTCTCTTGGTCAGCCCTTATCCCTCTCGAATAGGGCTGAGGTTGACTCTGGGGGCGCCCTGGTTGACCTTTTCAGCGAGCTTCTCAGCTGGATCAGGGTTATCCGCTTCGGTGGCTTGGGTGCGGGGCGCCCGGGAGCACGGGGGCGCCCTGGAGCAAGGGGGCACCCCGCCCAATGAGCTTATGAAGCGTTCTTTGCTCTTCTTGTTTTGTATTCACTTTGGGGGCGCCCGGGACACTGGGGGCATCCTACTCAGCTTCTGCCTCACTCCTTTGAGGCTTTCTGAGCTGCAAACACTCGTTTCTTCGGTCCTGCATCCAGGGTTAGTCCAAAACAACACAGAGCAATAATGTATTAGTCTTATATAGCCTTAGCTGTCTTGGTTCTGACTTTGGGTCTCCAAAATGGAGCCCTAGGTCGAACCGACGCCTACTGTTCCCTCGACGGGGAACGCATCCTCACCTACTCCTCTCAGGAGAATTTACCTGTTGCCAACCGGCTCCTCCGATTGGAGTTTTGCCCAGCAGTCCTTTGCCAGGTGCTTAGCTGTCCTTCGCTAGGTCTTTAGTTCCAGGCAGTCCTTCGTCTGGTGCCTAGCTGTCCTTCGCTAGGTCTTCGACTCCTAGCAGCCCTTCGCTAGGTGCCCAACTGTCCTTCGCCATGTCTTCAGTTCCAGGCAGTCCTTCGCCTGCTGCCTAGCAGTCCTTCGCTAGGTCTTTGACTCCTAGCAGCCCTTCGCTAGGTGCCCAGCAGCCCTTCGCTGGGTCTTAGGGTTCCAATGCCTAGCAATCCTTCGCTAGGACTTTGTTTCCTGGCAGCCCTTCACCAGGTGCCTAGCAGCCCTTCGCTAGGACTTTATTTCCTGGCAGTCCTTTGCTAGGTGCCTAGCAGCCCTTCACTAGGACTTTTCCTGCACACTTGATTAACATTGTTAGATCACCAATAATACTTAACTTTGAACCCTTTGCCAATATCAAAACAAGGTTCGATATGGTGCTTCCTGCACCAACAATCTCCCCCTTTTTGATTTATGGCAACACAATTCAAAGTTAAGTAAAAATTACAACAGTTAAGCAAGAAGGTTAAGACCAATAACACATAGCAATTCTGAATAGTATAAAGTCTAAAACCAATGTAATTTTGAAAAAATTTCTCATACTCATACTCCCCCTGAATAATTGTTTTATAAAACAATAATTAACTTAACTCTTAACTTTGACTTTTCCTCCCACTGAAAAATTTCTCATACTCATACTCCCCCTGAATAATTGTTTTATAAAACAATAATTAACTTAACTCTTAACTCTGACCTTTCCTCCCCCTTTGACATATATCAAAAACAAACATGGGTGAACAAGGTATCTAACAGGGATTTTTGAGTTTTTCTGAGTGCTTCAAGTTTTTGACAAAGTGTTTTTCAAAAATAGAGTAAAAGTATTTTCATTAGCAAAACTTTTTACACTTAGATAATTTTCCATTATGAGAAGTTTTGCAGGCCTAAATTTAAAAAAAAACTTTTACTTATAAGGCAAAAAAAAAATTTACTTAGGCAAAATTTCCATTTTTGAAGCCAAATTTCCAAAAAAAAAAAGTTCAACTTTTAGTGTTAGGAAAAAAATTTGTTTACTAAAGAAAATTTTGCACATTTAGACGAATTTGCTTGGAAACACTTTGTGCATTTTGAAAAACATAATTCTTAAGAAATTTCTAGGCAAGTTTTTCCCCAAAGAAAACATTACTTAGAAATATTTGCCAAAATTTTCAAAAATTTTGCTCAGACAAATCTTGTTTACTAAGGAAATTTCACTTAAAAAATTTGAAACACTTAGATACTTAGAAATTTTTGTTTTAAAAAAAATCCTTTTTCTCTTTCTTTCTCTCCCCCTTAATGTGAAACTCTTCTCCTTATGTTTTAGACCATGTTTGAGATAAACTTTCATTAAAAAGGGAAAAAGGTTTAAGGAAGAATTTAATTTTTTTTTTCTACTCTCCCCCTTGGCCATATATCAATAAAGAATTGAAAAATATATTTTGAAAGAGATTTTCAGAGAGAAAATTTGTGTATCTGAAAATACTTAGCATAATTCTTGAAAGCATAGCAACAAGCTTTAAATTGCACCAACAAAACTCCACTTAAGAAAAATATTTTGTATGTGTAGGCAAGTCTTTTAGAAACTTCACGCACTTAGAACACTATTGCCATGACAAGTATTAGTACTTTTGAAAATATTATTCTTTGAAAAATAGAAGTACTTTTGAATGATATTATGCATTTTTGACAATATAAGTACTTTTGAAGATTATGCATTTTTGAAACATATAAGTACTTTTGAACATAATATGCAATTTTTTTTTAAATTAATTTTATTTTGAAAACATAATACTTGACTTGGTTTCTTTTCCAATCTAACACAATCCTAGGAAACCTTGTTAACTACAAGGACATTTTCCTAAGTGTCCTAGAAATTTTTCAATCCAAGTAAATATTATAAAAGTAACTTCATAAGTCACAAGAATTTTGAAAAATAAAATAATAGTATTTTGGAACAAAAATTATTTAAGTTTTCAAAAGGATTTTAAACTTGCAGTGCATGAAAACATATAATTTTGAAAAAAATGTTCAGTAATTCTTTTAATTTAATCTCCCCCTAAGCTTGACCCAGTCCTTGGAAGCTTGTTGATTTAAATTATAAGAATTATCTAATAACTTCAAAACAAATAATTACCAAAAAAAACATTTCAGAAATTCTTCTTTTGACTCAAACTCCCCCTAAATTTGATATATCCTAGGAGTCCTTGTAGATCATGAAGTGGACCTTCCTCTGTGTCTTTAGGGTTTATTAAAATCAAAAGAATAATTTTGAATAACCTTCTGAGTATGATAACTTTCAAGGAGATAAATTTTTGAAAACACAACTTGGAACGATAGCACAGTTTTCGAAAATCATGATGTTAATTTTTCAAAGAGATAGTAATATACGAGGGTTTTTGAGTCAACTTTTGAAAACCATATTTTGAGATGATAATAAGTTTTAGAGCATAAGGTTTTTGAAAAAGCTGAATTTTTCAAAAAAGATTAAGAAGAACTCCCCCTGTATCCGACACAGTTTGACTTTTATCTAAGTTCCTTAAGGGATATCAGTGTTGACCAGGTTTGACTATGTGGACTAGGGTTGACTATTTTGACCAAGTTAATGACTAAATCAGAACAAGCCCTAGACTCTATTTATTGTGATATTTGACATGAAATTAAAAAAAATGTGAGGAATGAAAAAGTAGGGTACAATACAATAAGTTAAAAATTAGAGGTAAGTTTGAATAACTTTTGCAAACTTTTTTATTTAAAAGGATAGTGAATCATGCTTTTAGGTCCTAGATGTCTCACCCAGTTCTACGTGGTCAAACATGTTAACCTTATGGGTTTGTGAGACAAATATTTAATTTAAAAAAAATGGTTAATTTTGAAACATTAAACCTTAGTTTAAAAGTTAAAATGATTTTTGAGGATTTTGAAATTAATTAGAATTTTAACTTTGAATTTTAAAAATTGTTAAGTTGAATTTTGAAAATAATTGATTGAAAATAATTAAGTTGAATTTTGAGAATAATTAATTGAAAATAATTAAGTTGAATTTGATTTGTACGGTTGATTGGGTTGGACTAAACTTTTAGGTCCTGAGCATCTCACCCATTTCTAAGTGACAAAAAAAGGTATTCTTATCTGTTTTGTGAGATGCTTTAAATTTTATCTTTGAATTTAAATTAAAGGCTATGATTTGATTGAAGCTTAAGTTAGATTCAAGTTTAACAAACGACAATTTGAAAGTAAGTTTCGATAATTGGCTTCCAGGTCTTGGCGAGGCACAGTGGCCTTCTTTGGCCGTAGCCTTATTGGATCAACAACCCTTTCCTAGACAAAGCCTTTTAAAGAAAGATAATTTTCAAATCATTTTCTGAGAAACTTTGGTCTAACTAGTTTAGGATTTGGAGAGGTAGCTTCGGCTAGTTCCACCGGATTAAAAAGACCAAATAGGGTACTCCTTACCCTACTTGACTCCTTAGTCAGGCTTCCCTAACGTACTATCATCAAACCTTGTCCTAATACTAGGTTGTTCAAGTTTCAATTTAATCAGGTCCTTAATCTAACCAATCCTAAATCTAAGAAGAAAAAAAAAAGATTGCAAAGGAAAATAAACAAGCAAACAAGGAAAAATTATCTAAGTCACATCATAATTGAAATAATACTCGGGTTTTTTAACGTCAGTAAGGTTGGGAATTTACTTTTCTAACATATTAGCCTTAACTAATTTATATAAATTCATTACGTTCTTTGAGGTAAATATTAGATTTTTAAATATTGTAAATTTACCTTTTGATTCCCGGTTGGGAATCTCCCCCTTGATACTTGCCGTCTTTCCTTTTTGTGTCTTTAGCATCTTGTAGTGATCACGAGCTGATCGGATCAGTTTGGTTCGATCTACTCCATTGTCTTCTTCATCAGATTCTGAGTCTGAGTTGGACTCAAGTATTGGTTGAGGCCTCTTTTGCAGTTCTCTTGGAGTTTTCCATGCAATAAAAACTATACCTTCCTCGACCATTGCAATATCAGCTTGATTATTTAACCTTAATTCAGAAAATGATTCAAAATTAGTTACCGATTTTGTCTCAGAAAACTCATCGTTTGACTCTGGTTCGATTTCGATGTCGGGTGTCGAGTCAATCTCAGCTACTTGTTCTTGAGCTTCTAAGATCTCAACATCGGAGCTCTCTTCGTGTAGATTAATCAGTTTTTCCCACATCTCTTTCGCACATTCGAATGGTCCAATCTGCTTGAATACTTCTTTTGTTAGGCCGCATTGTAGGATTGCAGTCGCCTTTGCATCTGTCTCGATCATGTTGAGTGTTGGTTCATCCAATTTATCCCAGGCGAGTGCTATCCCATCTTCTGTGGGGAATCTAAACCCCATTTGGATTATCATCCATAGATCTAGATGGGTATTTAGGTGGGATTCCATTAGACCCTTCCAGGTTTTGAAGTTCTTGCTAGAGAAGAGTGGTGGACGGGCACTGTTCCATTCTTGGTTGGCCATTTGTTTTAAACCTCGTACACAAGAGAAATACAAAAATGTACCAAGACTTGGTCTTGGATTAGTAGTGCGGGAGAAGGAGGAAAAATAACCCAAAATAAATATTGCATGAATTTCAAGGTAAAATATTAAAATAACAATAAAAAATTTATGACAAATTTTTTGAAAATATTAGCTTTATCAATTATGATTAATGATGAAACAGTAAGAATTCAATGTTTGGGAAAAAATTTGCTTGATTTAAGGTAGCACGAATTTTGAGAAAAAATATTAAAATAATAATAAAAAAAAGTTTATGTCAAATTTTCAAAAATTGATCGTTTTATTAATTCTAACTTATGGTGAAAAAATGAAAATTCAAAATTGAAAAAGGCATAAATCCACCCACAGATATTATTTATTTGAAAATAAAAAGCGGAAAAGATCGAGTGGTGTTAATTAAAAAAGAAAAGAAATAAAATAAAAAAAATTCGTAAATCCGAAAAACTCCCAAATTGGTGGTTGCACCAAATTTGAGCTTCCCCGCTGTGATAGCACTTGTTGGATAGAGAGAAAACGATAGAGGGGGGGTGAATATCGTAAAACGTTTTGGATTGTTAGATAGAGAATGCACAGCGGAAATTAAAATTAAACAATACACAAACACCAAGATTTTTACTTAGTTAGGAGTCGCGGTCGGCTCCTACTCTAAGGCCCACGGTCGTTGATCGTTTACTGCGGGCAATACTATAATCGCGCAAAACAGTTTACAAAAGAATGATTACAATGATAGTGCAGTAAGAAAAAAAACACTACTCTTTGTTACCGACGTCCGGTGTGGAATGTGGCTCGGAGCAGAGGGACATCGTCGGTGCTTGTATCTCAAGTTGGGAGGTTTCTGTAGCAGAGCGCCTCGAGTAGAAGAGCGTGAAAGCGTTGAAAGACTTGATTGTTCAGAAGCCTTGGTGTTGGGTGCTATTTATAGCACTTTGGGGCGCCCTGGACGTCGGGGGCGCCCCCCCACGTGTCAGCCGATCCGAGATTCTCTCGGTCAGCCCTTATCCCTCTCGAATAGGGCTGAGGTTGACTCTGGGGGCGCCCTGGACGCTGGGGGCGCCCTGGTTGACCTTTTCAGCGAGCTTCTCGGCTGGATCAGGGTTATCCGCTTCGGTGGCTTGGGTGTGGGGCGCCCGGGAGCACGGGGGCGCCCTGGAGCAGGGGGGCGCCCCGCCCAATGAGCTTATTAAGCGTTCTTTGCTCTTCTTGTTTTGTATTCACCTTGGGGGCGCCCGGGACACTGGGGGTGTCCTACTCAGCTTCTGCCTCACTCCTTTGAGGCTTTCTGAGCTGCAAACACTCGTTTCTTCGGTCCTGCATCCAGGGTTAGTCCAAAACAACACAGAGCAATAATGTATTAGTCTTATACAGCCTTAGCTGTCTTGGTTCTGACTTTGGGTCTCCAAAATGGAGCCCTAGGTCGAACTGACGCCTACTATTCCCTCGACGTGGAACGCGTCCTCACCTACTCCTCTCAGGAGAATTTACCTGTTGCCAACCGGCTCCTCCGATTGGACTTTTGCCTAGCAGTCTTTTGCCAGGTGCCTAGCTGTCCTTCGCTAGGTCTTCAGTTCTAGGCAGTCCTTCGTCTGGTGCCTAGCTGTCCTTCGCTAGGTCTTCGACTCCTAGCAGCCCTTCGCTAGGTGCCTAGTTGTCCTTCGCCAGGTCTTCGGTTCCAGGCAGTCCTTTGCCTGCTGCCTAACAGTCCTTCGCTAGGTGCCCAGCAGCCCTTCGCTGGGCCTTAGGGTTCCGATGCCTAGCAGTCCTTCGCTAGGACTTTGTTTCCTAGCAGTCCTTCACCAGGTGCCAAGCAGCCCTTCGCTAGGACTTTGTTTCCTGGCAGTCCTTCGCCAGGTGCCTAGCAGCCCTTCGCTAGGACTTTTCCTGCACACTTGAGTAACATTGTTAGATCACCAACAATACTTAACTTTGAACTCTTTGCCAATATCAAAACAATGTTCGATATGGTGCTTCCTGCACCAACAAATTTTAGGTAGAATTTAACATAAATAGAAATGGGTTTCAAATAGGAATATTAGCATGACTCTTGGTGGGCCTTATGTGGGCCTTGCCAAAAATAAAAGAAAAAGGAATAAAAATAAAGTGCATGCACCAAGGATTGAACCTTGGACCTAAGGTAGAGGCAAAGCCTCATCATGCATATAGTAACCAATTCACCTAGCAAGGGAGTTCTAGTGGAAAAGGATGAGGATTTAAGTTGAGGCTAAAGGAAGTGAAGAGTCACCATGAGAGGAGGCACCATGCCTCTTCACTTGCCCCTTCACTTAGTATAAAAAAAGAGGGGATGAGAAGTGAAGAGGTAACTTGGCACTTAAGTTATTGCTTTCTCTTTTCTTTTCCACCAAGGCTCTTCCTCTCCCTCTTCTTCCTCCTTCTAGCCGAAACCCACAAGGGGCTTTTCCCTTAGAAAAGCTTCACAAGAAGACTTCCTCTTGAAGATCCAAGGCTTCCTACAAGGCCACAAGGGCTAGTGGTGGCCTAAGGTCAAGAAGGTTTTCTTTTGCTTCTCTATTCAGGGTTTATAACCAAGATAAAGGAAGGTAAGACTCCCTCACCTGTGGTATAATAGTTTTGATGTTATCTTTCATGATTCAAGATGTTGTTTGGGATCTATATTGAGAAAACAATGAACTAGGGTTTCTAAAAGTTTCGGCCAAGTCATGTTTTTGGGTCTACGATGATGTTAAAACCTCACTTATGTTTCCTAATGCTTTCTCATGAGAAATAAAGAATAAATTATGATTTGGGGAATTTTTGTAGCACCCTAAGACCCTCTAGGGTTTTGGCCACCATCCATGTTTCATGGTTAGGATTAAATCCAACCCTCCAAGCATGTTTATTATGTTTCCCTAGGATATAATGGATATTGATTGTGAATTATATGAATTTTTCCATGGACTTATTACCCTTCTAGGGTTTCGGCCAAGGCATGATTTAGGGCTAGGACTTAGGGTTAGATCCAATCAAGCGTTCTAATGGCTTCTCATGGTATTGTATGTATTGGATTGGATATTTATGCTGAATTATATGAATTTCTCCATGTACTTGTGACCCTCTAGGGTTTCGGCCAAGGTCAAGTTGTAGGGCTAGAACTTAGGGTTAGCCCTAATCATGGGTTCTAATGGTTTCCTATGGCATTGTATATAATGTATAGGCTTTTCTTTACTTATGGTACCTTACATGTTACTTGAATAATAGGATCTCTCTTCTTCCAACTTTCGGCCAAGCACCTCAATTAGGGTTTAGGTTGAGTTAGGGTTTCAAGAATACTTGTTTATGGCTTATTATGATGTATATATATGTTCAAGCATGTGGTATGAATTTTATGTTACCTAAAACCCTAACCTTATGTGCTATGCTTCATGATTTTGTATGCTTATGTTAGATACCATGTTTTAGTAGGTTTCATTCATGAATGATTTATGCTCTATACCATGAACACATGTGTTATGAAGAAGGCCTCATGTTTGTGTAGAATGATGCATATTTTAAGTTAAATGCCTATGATAGATATATGGTTAAGTAGACCTATGCATGTTCTATGTTGAATGCCATGAACCTAGGTAGTATGTATCATGTTCATATGATCCTACTCATGCATGCTTTATGATAGATACTATGATTATGTATGCTACGTGATATGTACCATGTATGTAATGCATGCTTACCTTATGTACCATGATCATGCAAGCTTTATGAATTAAGATGATGTTTATGCCTCAAGGCATAATTATGTATGTATGTCATGTCTTATGAATGAAGATGATGTTTATGCCTTTAAGGCATTATGATGTTATGCATGAATTATGAGTGATGAAATGCTAAGTATGCTTTATGCTATCATGTCTATGTTTTTAAATATGTTATGTATGTTCTATAAATGATAAAGCATGTGAAGCTATTTTACTTTATGAATGGGCTTGTACCGGACCGAAGTAAGGGTCCAAGGTGTTGGATCGAGAGAAACGATAGAGGGGGGGGTGAATATCGTAAAACGCTCGGATTAAAGTTAGAGAAATTACGCAGCGGAAATTTAAATCAAACACACGCAAACACCAAGTTTTTTACTTGGTTCGGAGTCGCGGTCGGCTCCTACTCCAAGGCCCACGGTCGTTGACCGTTTACAATGGGCAATTCTATATTTGCGCAAAACAGTTTACAGAGAGATATTACAAAAGTAGTATAGTTAACTTAAAAACAGCTCTTCGTTACCGACACCCGGTGTAGATGGAATTTTCGGAGCGGAGGGACATCGTCGGCGCTTGTATCTCGAGTTGGGAGGTTTCCGGAGCAGAGCGCAGGAGCAGAAGAGCGTAGGAGAGTTGGAAGAAATGTTGTCCGAAGCCTTGGGGTCGAGGGCCAATTTATAGCCCCTGGGGGCGACCGGAACGTCGGGGGCGCCCCCCACGTGTCAGCTGATCCGAGTTCTTCTCGGTCAGCTCTGATCCCTTCAAACTCGGGATCAGAGCTTGACTGGGGCGCCCGGGACGCTGGGGGCGCCCGGGTTGACCGGGTCAGGCTCATATCCTGTTGGTTTCTCGCTGGCTTGCTTCGTTAGCTTGAGCTAGGGGCGTCCCAGGACGCTGGGGGCGCCCGGGAGCATGGGGGGCGCCCGGGAGCACTGGGGCGCCCCGCCCTTAAGCTGTCGAAGCACTCCTTTTGCTTCGTTTGTTTTGTGTTCACCTTGGTGGTGCCCGGGACACTCCAGGCGCCCTAGTCAGCTGCTGCCTCACTTCTTTGAGGCTCTCTGAGCTGCAGACACTCGTTCCTTCGGTCCTGTATCCAGGGTTAGTCCAAAACAACATAAAGCAATAATATGTTAGTTTTATACAACCTTAGCTGTCTTGGTTCTGACTTTGGGTCTCCAAAATGGAACCCTAGGTCGAACCGACGCCTACTGTTCCCTCGACGGGGAACGCATCCTCAACTACTCCTCTCGGGAGAATTTACCTGATGCCAACCGGCTCCTCCGGTTGGACTTTTGCCTAGCAGTCCTTCGCTAGGTGCCTAGCTGTCCTTCGCCAGGTCTTCAGTACCAAGCCGTCCTTCGCCTGGTGCCTAGCAGTCCTTCGCTAGGTCTTTAGTACCAAGCTATCCTTCGCCTGGTGCCTAGCAGTCCTTCGCTAGGTCTTTGGTACCAAGCTGTCCTTCGCCTGGTGCCTAGCAGTCCTTCGCTAGGTCTTTGGTACCAAGCTGTCCTTCGCCTGGTGCCTAGCAGTCCTTCGTTAGGTCTTTGTATCCTGGCATTCCTTCGCCAGGTGCCTAGCAGTCCTTCGCTAGGACTTGGTATCCTGGCAGCCCTTCGCCTGGTGCCTAGCAGCCCTTCGCTAGGACTTTGTTTCCTGGCAGCCCTTCGCCAGGTGCCTAGCAGCCCTTCGCTAGGACTTTTCCTGCACACTTGAGTAACATTGTTAGATCACCAATAATACTTAACATTGAACCCTTTGCCAATATCAAAACAAGGTTCGATATGGTGCTTCCTGCACCAACACAAGGGATGGGCTCCTCATGTAAGCCTCGGTGTGGGACTACCGCAGCTGTCCCCGGTTCTGGGACTACCGTAGCTGTCCAACAGGGATAGGCTCCTCATGAAAGCCTCGGTTCTGGGACTACCGTTGTTGTCCTTACCCTAGATGGTCGAGATTAGCTACCTCACATTTACTTAGGAATGCGCGCATATGATGTATGTATGTGGTACAAGCCAGGGCCCCCATGATGTGATGATTATATTTAAGTATTTATAAGTAAGATTTTCAAATAAGCATCCTTAGGTTATATGCATTTGACTCATGCATCCATACATGTTATGCATCCATGTTAAGTATATTTTATGCTCATGTTTATGTCAAGTACCATATCATGTTAAGTGTTTCATATGCTTATGTTTCATATTAAGAACCATGTCATGTTAAGTGTTTCATATGCTTATGTTTTATGTTAAGAACCATGCCATGTTAAATGTTCCATATGCTTATGTTTCATATTAAGAACCATGCCATGTTAAGTGCTTCATATACTTATGTTTTATGTTAAGAACCATGCCATGTTAAATGTTCCATATGCTTATGTTTTATGTCAAGAACCATGCCATGTTAGTATTTCATGTGCTTAGGTTTTATATCAAGAACTTCTCTATGATAAGTACGTTATATGTTTTATTTTATGTGACGTATGCTTTTGGTGAGTAGGAAAGGGTCTTACTAAGCCTATGTGCTTATAGTTTTATTTTCTTATACCGCAGATCAATCAAGAGGATATTAAGGGAAGCAGCAGGAGGGCAAGAGTGTGTGTGTGTTGGGACCGGGTGCATATTGACATGGATGCGGGTTCGTAATTTTAAAATTAATTACGTGCAGCGGAAGGTTTAGCATAAATAATTTCTCAAATTATTTAACCACACATCTAAGCATGCAACTTTATCTTATGTAGACATGATCATATATTTAAAATTTTGCAGAAACGTAAACTAATTTACGTATTACCTCGCGTAACTCGAAGGAAGGGACGAGATCCAACCGTAAGCGTCCCTTGGAAGCTCCGCCTCTATTTGCATCCACGCCGAGTATCTTCAGGATGACTTCGCAAAGCCACGAGTTTCGTGTTCTCGAGAACTACTAGATTCTCCGAGAACGCGACAAGAAAACCAAGAGAGAAGTAATCACATCGGAAAAACTCACTACCAAGGTTGGCCGGAATCACAATTCCGGCGAGAAGGAGGAAGATGACTTGCGCCCAATCCCAAGTGATAATGGACGGAGAGGAAGTTCGTCCTAACGGAAGAACTTTGTCGCCTCGGTGCTTCTCCTTGTGCTCACGGCAAGAAGAAGGGAGAAGAGCCTTTTGGCCGGCCAAGAGAAAGAAGGGAGGAGAGGGAGAGAGCCCAGGCAAGAATACTTCGATTGATCTCCAAGCCTTGCCTTGGGTCCTTTATATAGTGGTCTCTCAACCACCAAGTCTCTTTTTTCTTATGGAATAAATTTTCTATGACTTATTCCATCATGCCAAGTTTTATCATATTTTAAATCATGATAAAACCGACCAAGTCTCCTTTTTTCTTATGGAATAAATTTTCTTATCATGGTAAATCAATCCATGATTGATTTTATAAAATAAAATAAACCAATCCATGGTTCATTTTAATTTTCAAGAAAAATAAACCAAACCTTGGTTTATTATATAAAAATTTATATCATCCATAATTTTATAAAACAAACCACACTTGGTTTATTTTATAAATTGAACCAAAAACTTGGTTTTCTCCCTTTGTTGTGGCCGGCCAAGCAAAGAGGATGGAGACCCTCTTTGGCCGGCCCATCCAAGTCACGCCCCAATGAATTAAACTTATTTAATTCATCTATCAAGTCTTCAAAAGACTTAGCCATTTTACGCTTCCGATGCGTCTCTGAAAAATTCAGATTCGACTTATCGTTTGGCTTAACCAAACCTAATCTCTCTTGATTGGAAAATCTAATTTTCAACTCATTTTAAATCCCTCAGATTACTCATAGTGCGTGTGACTAAACAGGCTTTCGATTTATGTTGGCCGTCTATAATTAATCAATTATAGAACGATCATGAGTGGCACCTAGTAGTACATCATGATCCCCAATTAATCGAAAGATCAACGGTTGACCTCAGAAACAATTCTGAAACCCTTCAGCAGCTATAATGAATCGTGCCCCATTCCCTTCACCAACTTATACCCACTTAGTTCAGGACATGGTCTATATGTGTCAGTCCCCACTAGGCTGACTACGTCACACCTAGTCCAAGTAACATTTTCTCGTCCTACGGATTCTAATTACTCTCATGTATTTAAGAGATTCATACTCTGAACATGTCATGCTCTGGCCAGAGGCTTCGAGTAACAATCCGACGATAGGCCTTGGGTAAACATCTCCTCGCAAGGAGTGGTGAATCCTTTGTAGGCTGTTCAAACATCTTGGGGCACTTCGGCTTATACCCAATCATCCTGGGTCCACACCTCCTTGGAGATGCTTGCTTAAGATGTCAAAGTATAAGTCTCCATGACCAAGATGACTTGAACACCGCAAGTCAAAGGAACATCGCACTTAAGCTTCAGTAAGAACTTCATTGACATATCTATATATAGACTACCATATGAAGTTTTATAGCCAGTCACTCCAATGAACTAGTTTCCTTAACTAGCATTCATGTTTATCTCCGGACATCCCAATGTCACCAGCCAGTGAGAATCAGCTGATTAGAGAATAACCCATGCTAGTCTCAACAGAATTGATAGTGTCCGTATTTATCAATTCATCGACTAGGGACAATTTCAATACTTCACAATTGCACATGTAGAGATAATCACTAGTTGTGAATTCATCACAAATTCTCTCATGCTATGAATTGTATTGCGGACATTCAGTAAATGAGTTTAAGATCTCAATCAAATACATAAACATGTATACTCAAATAGTGAATATTCATTTATTAAAATAAATGATTACAACATAAGGCGATTAGGACACTTTTCTCATATCACTAACAATCTCCCACTTGGCCTAATGCCAATCGCTACAGTATCCAATACCACAGGCTCTAACATGACCCTCAAACTTGCTTTGAGGCAAGGCATTAGATAAAGGATCCGCTAAATTCATTTCAGTGTGAATTTTCTCAATTTGTATATCATTCCTACTTATAATCTCTCTGATCAGATGATAGCGGCGAAGCACATTTTTGGATCGCTGATGAGACCTTGGTTCCTTCGCTTGTGCAATAGCTCCATTGTTGTCGCAATAAACCGGTATTGCTTCATCAATGGTTGGAACCACACCAAGTTCTGAGACAAATTTCTTGATCCAGACTGCTTCCTTTGTTGCTTCCGAAGCTGCAATATATTCCGCTTCCGTGGTAGAATCCGCTACGGTGTCTTTCTTGGAACTCTTCCAACTTATTGCGCCTCCATTCAAAATAAATACGTATCCGGACTGAGATTGGAGTCATCCTTTCTGTCTGGAAACTGACATCTGTATACCCACGTATCATATCACCTTCTCCATATATTAGGAACACATCCTTAGTTCTTCTCAAGTACTTGTGGATTGTCTTGACAGCCACCCAATGATCCATTCCTGGATCAGACTGGTATCTTCTTGTGACGCTCAGAGTATACGATACATCGGGCCTAGTACATAACATAGCATACATGATAGATCCTATCGCGGATGCATAAGGAATCTTATTCATGCAAATCCTCTCATCTTCTGTGCGCGGACACATAGACTTCGAAAGGTTGATCCCATGCCTGATGGGAAGGTAACCTTTCTTGGATTCCGACATGCTAAAACTTTCTAGCACTCGGTCTATATATGTAGACTGCGAAAGACCAAGCAACCGTTTTGATCTATCTCTATAGATTCTAATCCCAAGGATATAGGTTGCTTCTCCCAGGTCTTTCATGGAGAAAGTTTTGGACAACCAAATTTTAACTGACTGTAAGACTGATATATCATTTCCTCTAAGTAATATGTTATCGACATATAACACTAGGAATACGACTGCACTCCCACTAACCTTCTTGTACACACAAGGTTCGTCAGGATTTTGTGAGAAATCAAACTCTTTGATTGTCTCATCAAAACGGATGTTCCAGCTCCTGGATGCTTGCTTTAATCCATATATGGATCGTCGAATCTTGCATACTTTGGTTTTATTAACCGATGTGAAACCTTCAGGTTGTATCATGTATACATCCTCAAGCAGGTTTCCATTAAGGAAAGCTGTTTTCACATCCATTTGCCATATCTCATAATCATAATGAGCTGCTATGGCCAGGAGCATCCGAATGGATTTAAGCATAACTACTGGCGAATAGGTTTCGTCATAATCAATTCCTTGTTTCTGACGATATCCTTTTGCCACTAATCTAGCCTTAAAGGTAACAACATTACCTTCTATGTCGGTTTTCTTCTTGAAAACCCACTTGCACCCTATGGGCATAATCCCTTCTGGTGGGTTAACCAAGTCCCATACATGATTTTCGTACATGGAATCCATTTCCGACTTCATGGCTTCAAGCCATTTATCCCTTTCTGAATTTTTCAAAACATCTTCATAACTGATAGGTTCGTCATCATTAATAAGTAACACGTCGTTCGATTCACTTATGAGAAATCCGTATCTCTCTGGAATATTGCGTGTCCTATTAGACCTACGAAGAAGTGGTGTTGTTTTAGGTTCAACTGATAGCTCATCATTATGAGTTATTGGTTGTGGGTCTAGACTAGGTGTCTCTGTAATGTCTATTGGAGTTTCTTGAACTTCTTCAAGTTCAATGCTACTCCCACTATTTTCTTGTAAAAGAAATTCTTTTTCTAGAAATACAGCATGCCTTGAAACAAACACCTTTTGTTCCAAGGGATGATAGAATTGGTAACCCTTCGTTTCCTTAGGGTATCCAATAAATAGACATTTATCAGACTTAGCATCCAATTTGTCTGATACAGTCCGCTTTAAATAAGCAGGACAACCCCATATCTTTAGGTGAGATAAATAAGGTTTCTTACTATTCCACGTCTCATATGGAGTAGTAGAGACTACCTTGGTCGGGACTCTGTTTAGCAAGTAAACAGCTGCTTAAGCGCATAGCCCCAAATGGATTTTGGAAGAGTTGCATGATTCATCATAGATCTAACCATGTACATCAAGGTTCGGTTACGCCTCTCAGATACACCATTATGCTGTGGTGTATATGGCGGAGTCCATTAAGACAATATCCCATTGTCCCTAAGATAATCTTAAAACTCTTGACTTAAGTATTCACCACCCCGATCAGATCGAAGTATCTTAATACTTTTGTCAAGTTGTTTCTCTACTTCACTTCTGAACTCTTTGAATTTCTCAAAAGCTTCAGATTTGTGTTTCATTAAGAACACATACCCGAATCGTGAGTGATCATCGATAAAGGTAATGAAGTAGCTATAGCCTCCTTGAGCAAGAGTTGACATTTGTCCACATACATCAGTATGTATTAGACCAAGCAATTCTCCCACTGGTTTACCTTTTTCGAAAAAGGGTAATTTGGTCATCTTGCCTTTTAAGCATGATTCGCATGTATCAAATGAACCAGGTTCAAATGATTCCAGAATTCCACATCGGTGTAATTTGGTCATGCGTTTCTTGCTTACATGGCCAAGACGACAATGCCACGTATAGGAGTCTATTTGATTATCTATTCGAGCACGTTTGTTGCTAACTTCGATATTGAAAACGTCGCCAGATAAATCTAACGTGTGTAGCGACCCGCCTTCTCTACCTTAGACGGCCCGCTACTTCTTCTACTTCTTGACTCTAATGCACGACTAAGAATGCAGAACTCTTTTTTTTTTCTTTCAAATCCATCTAAGGATGATATTCTAACTTTAATAGTAATGCATGATACAATGGAAACTTCCTTTCTCTAAAACTTTTCTGCACTGGTACCAGTCGACTGCTACCTAACCAGTCGACTGGGATTGGCCACAGAAAGTTTCTGGGCGCGGCACCAGTCGACTGGCCTCTTGGCAGTCGACTGGTGCATCGAACAGAATCTACTGTTCGATAGGGCAGTCGACTGATACTGAACCAGTCGACTGGCACGCCTGAAAAACTGTTTTTCAGATTCGAAACCTTGTTCTAAAAGTCCACCAAACTTATAGTTTCAAGTCATACAAAGACACAACACCATTTCTATACTCTATACTAGTTTCCTAAATATTTTAGCCAATCAAAACAACTTCATAAACTCGAAATTAGAACTTTTGCGGAAGAAATTAAGTTATGAAAACCTATATGAACTTTAAACTAGAGTTTTGTACCAAACTTAACTCCTATGCATTCATAATACCAAAATACATGTTCTACACCTTACTAAAGCATTTTGGAATGTAATGCAACTTTTCTAGGCATATTTCTAGCAATAAAACTTGATTCAAAGGGAAACTTGCACTATCTTGGCACATGCATCAATATCTCCAACAAAGCATCAATATTCAAAACTACTCACACTTCTACTCATCCAATGCAATCATAAGGATATGTATGCTAAATGAAATGATATGGAATCTTTATTCTACGAAATTGAGCATGTAAAACTATCCAAAGCTTAAAAGTTCGCTAAACTCCATAAAGCAATAACTTGGAATTTGAATAAACTTAAACATTGTAATTCAAATAAACTAAATTGTCTTGTCCCAAGGATCTCTCCAAGGTCAGCCACCACACACACGTCGCTCAGCACCGCCTCGTCGCCTTCCTTCAGAATTGCTTGTCTTTACCTTTACCTACAGTAAGAGGAAATGCATCTATAAGCATAAAGCTTAGTAAGTACTATCTAGCTCACAAAATCTCAAAATGTGCAAACATGCTTTTCTAACAATGAAAAATCTCATGGAATACTTTTATGCTTAAAAGAAACACTAAAACATGTATAACTCATAAACATGCATACTCAAGCATTAACAAGTCTTAACTTACTTTTCCTTGGCTTAACTTGAAACTTTAGAAATTCTTGAACTTTAAATTTTTCTTTAACTTTTTGAAAACTTTCTTAAACTTTAGAAAACTTTGCTAAAGCATATACTTGAAAATAATAATCACTTGGATCCACTTAAGACGTAAGTACCATCTTATGCGCGTTCCCTAAAAGGTTGGGGTAGCGAGCCACCAATCCTAATAGAGCAGACCTTGGTCTACCAGGGCCAAGACCTTGGAATTGGACACCTGGATTTCTTTAACGACGCCCTTGGACGCCGGGTACTGGCCTTAGAAAATAAAATAGCTTTTCTTTCTTTTCTTTCTTATCTTTAAATGCCTTGGCATTTTAACGAGCACCTTGTGTGCCCAAATCCCTAAGTCTTGACTTTTGGGGATTTCTTAAGGTCTTGGCCTTTTCCTTTCTTATCTTTATCTTCTCTTTTCTTTTCTCATAGCTTTTCTTAGACCCTAACTTCATATAGGGTACTTAATCAACTTATACAAGCATGAATTAAACTAGAAATACATGCAAGATCATAAACTAAAACAAACTTTGCATTTTCAACTTTCTAACGGAAAAAGGTTGCGGAAAACTGCCTCTTACTGTAGGTGAGCAGTACTTACATTGGTTTCCTTGAACTTACAACCAAAATTGACGTCGAGGGCTCGGGAGAAGCTTGAAATCTCTACGAACCGTCCGCGCCTACGTGTTCTTCTCGTCGAGACGGACGAAACGTTCCGTCTCCTTGGTTCCCTCTTGGCCGGCGCCCCCTTAGAAGAGGAGAGGAAGGCTTGGGAGGTGGCGTGCGTGCGTGAGGAAGAAGAGAGACGGCGCGCGTGGGGATTGGGCGAGAGGGTTTGAGAGAAATAAAAACTTCTCCCTTTAATTTTCTATTTATACTATCTTTATGGAAAAAAAAAACGTAACTACTTCATAAATTTATTTCTCTCCACCTTTTGTTGTGCTTGATACCTTAGCCCAGCCGGTCGCGCGCGCGTCTGGTCTCCTGGTGGTCGCGGGTTCGAACCTCCTCCTGCCCTTAAATGTTTTTCCTTTTTTAAAAATACTAAACGGACTCGGAAAATTCCATAAAAATATTCTAAAAATTCCTAAAAATATCTAGAATATTTCTAAACCATTTTTAAATAATTCTAAGGACTTTAAGAACTAAAAATGGGAATTTTGGGGCGTTACAATCCCCCATACCTTATGAAAAGTTCGTCCTCGAACTTAGAATAATTCTGGATATCTCTCTCTCATGCTGTCCTCACGTTCCCAAGTAGCCTCTTCATGCTTTTGATTCTGCCAGATGACCTTCACTAGTGGCACTTCTTTGTTTCTTAATCTTTTAACTGCTTTGTCGACTATATGTGTCGGTCTGCTCTCATAACTAAGATCTTCTTGGATCTGTACTGACTGAGGCTGAATCACTTGGCTAGGGTCGTGAATACACTTCTTTAGCATAGAGACATGAAAGGTACTGTGGATAGTTGACATATCCTCTGGTAGGTCCAGCTCATATGCTACCTTACCAACCCTCTTTATGATCTTGTAGGGTCCTATGTAGCGAGGACTTAGCTTGCCCTTCTTGCCAAATCTCACCACTCCCTTCATGGGAGCGACCTTGAGAAATACTGAATCTCCAATTTGGAATTCAAGTGGCCTACGGCGTGTGTCAGCATAACTTTTCTGTCTACTCTGGGCAGTCTCAATCCTCTGGCGGATCGTCTGGATAGCCTGAGTGGTCTCATCTATAAGCTCAGTCTGGCTGCCTAGTCCTGACTCCATCTCTTTCTTCTCACCAGCTTCTTGCCAACATATGGGTGATCTGCATTTCCTGCCATACAATGCCTCATAAGGTGCCATCCTGATGGTGGCCTGATAGCTATTGTTGTAGGCAAACTCAGCTAAGCACAGAAATTTGCACCAACTACCTTTAAAGTCCAACGCACAAGCCCTGAGCATGTCTTCTAAAATCTGATTTACTCTCTCTGTTTGTCCATCTGTCTGGGGATGGAAAGCTGTGCTGAACTGAAGTCTGGTGCCTAGGGCGTCCTGAACACACCTCCAAAAATGGGAGATGAACCGCCCATCTCTGTCAGACACGATCGATCTCGGAACTCCGTGAAGCCTGATCACTTCTTTCACGTACAGCTGTGCTAATTGCTCTACCGAATGCGATAACTTGATGGCTAGGAAGTGGGCAGACTTGGTCAATCTGTCCACTATCACCCATATTGCATCGTGTCCATGGGTGGTCCTTGGGAGACCTGTGATAAAATCCATGGATATCTCTTCCCACTTCCACTCTGGAATGGGAAGAGGCTGCAGAACTCCTCCTGGTCTCTGGTGCTCTGCTTTGACTCTCTGGCAGGTCAAGCAGGTACTGATATATCTGGCCACGTCTCGCTTGAGTCCAGACCACCAGAATCTTTGCTTTACATCTTGGTACATCTTAGTAGAACCAGGGTGCATAGAGTACGGGGTACTGTGGGCTTCTTCTAAAATATTCTTTCTTAGTTCCTCATCATTGGGGACGCAAAGGCGGTCTCCAAGATAGAGGATGCCACTATCTGATACTCGAAACTCTGAATTTTCTACCTCTTGGATCTCCTGCTTGATCTTCTGGATCTCTGGGTCTTGACTTTGCTTTCTTTGTATATCCACAAGCAGGGTTGACTCTAGAGTCAATGCAGAAAGTTGCCCAATTATTACCTTGACTCCAAAATCCTTTATTTCTTTCTGAAGTGGTAGGGACAGTGATGATAGGGACATCAGTGCTACGCAGGATTTCCTGCTCAGTGCATCTGCCACTTTATTAGCTTTACCTGGGTGGTAGAGGATTTCACAGTCATAATCTTTGACCAACTCTAGCCACCTGCGCTGCCTCATATTCAGATCCTTCTGAGTGAAGAAGTACTTCAAACTCTGATGGTCTGTGAAGATTCTGCACTGCACTCCATACTGGTAGTGTCTCCAGAGCTTCAGTGCAAAAACCACAGCTGCTAGCTCAAGGTCATGTGTAGGGTAATTCTTCTCATAGTCCTTGAGCTGTCTGGAGGCATATGCTATTACCTTTCCTTCTTGCATGAGGACAGCTCCAAGGCCCATCTTGGATGCATCACTGTAGATGTCAAAGGCCTTGTCACTCTCTGGAACAGTCAGGATGGGAGCACTAGTCAATCTTTTCTTCAGTTCTAGGAAGCTGTGCTCGCATTTATCTGACCACTCAAACGTCTGGTTCTTTCTGGTCAGGGCTGTGAGAGGAGAGGCTATTCTGGAAAAGTCCTCCACAAATTTTCTGTAATATCCTGCCAGGCCTAAGAAGCTTCTGATTTCACTGGCATTCTTGGGTCTACACCAGTGGCTGACTGCTTCTATCTTGGCTGGATCAACTTGAATGCCTTCTTTGGATACAATGTGGCCTAGGAAGGCCACCTGATCAAGCCAAAACTCACACTTTGAGAATTAGGCGTACAACTCCTTCTGGTGTAAGGTTTGCAACACTATCTTCAAGTGTTCTTCATGTTCTTTCCGAGTCTTTGAATACACTAGGATATCATCAATGAAGGCAATGACGAACTTGTCCAGAAAATCCTTGAACACTCTATTCATTAGATCCATAAACGTCGCAGGGGCGTTTATCACTCCAAAGGGCATGACCACAAACTCATAGTGCCCATATCTTGTACTGAAAGCAGTCCTTGGCACATCACTCTCCTTCACTCTGAGCTGATGGTAACCTGATCGCAGATCTATCTTGGAGAACACTGTGGCTCCCTTCAGCTGATCAAATAAATCATCTATTCTTGGCAAAGGATATCTGTTCTTGATGGTTACCTTATTCAAAGCTCGATAATCTATGCACATTCGCATAGATCCATCTTTCTTCTTGACAAACAGTACAGGAGCTCCCCAAGGTGAATGACTAGGGCGGATGAAACCCTTGTCAAGCAGCTCTTGCAATTATTCTAGTAATTCTTTCAGTTCTGCTGGTGCCATGCGATAAGGTGCCTTTGAAATTGGGTTGGTTCCTGGGGCCAACTCAATGTCAAACTCAATTTCCCGATTGGGAAGGAGTCCTGGTAACTCTTCAGGAAACACCTCAGGATAGTCACAGATTACCCTCACTACTTCTCTTTTCAATCCTTCTCCTTGACTTGCATCCACTATTAGTTCTTCGGAGGTTTGCAGCCTCTTAACACCGCTAGCCCCCTTTAACGCTATCTCAGGCCTTAACATCTTGAGCATTAGCCTAACTATCTCTTTTTCTGTGCTAACTAGCTCTGGGCACAGATGAGCTAACCGCTTAAACATCTTCACTGCTTCATCCACGGATAGTTCTCCTTGTCTGAACTCCGTGAATTCATCATAATGCTTGTTGGTTACTTGCATGTGAAAGTATTCTTCGAAGAACTCAGTCTCGAAGTCGGCCCATGTCATCTGGCTGACATTTCTCTTGGCCTTGACTCTCTTCCACTATATTCTAGCATCTCCCGTAAGGCAGAAAGATGCACACTTTATCTTCTCTACCTCATGCCAGTCCAGTAGCCCTACTATTCTTTCCAACGTTTTGAACCATGCTTAAGCATCCCATGGTTTGCTTGTGCCTGGGAAGTTCCCTGGCTTCAGTTTCTTCTACTGAATGAGGTACGCTTCTTGCCTTACCCCCCTTGCCGGACTACAGATGTAATCGATGGGTCTTCGATCACAACTGGTGCCACTACATTCGCCACCGGCGAGGTAATAATAATGACCTGCTAGTTAGCCATCCTAGTGGCAATAACTTGCTGTTGTTCTGCTAGCTGTCTCTGTAACTGAGCCACCACGTCTAAGAGATTTGGTGGGGGTACTGACTCTGTTGCCTCTTGCCCTCTAGGAGCTTGCTCCTCGTTTTGGGCCTTTCTAGGACGTCCTCAAATGTATAACTTAACACTTAATGGTAATGTTCCCAAACTTGCTTTAGGATATAACAAGACCTTGGTCTTGATTCTTATCTCATTTCTTAGTCCTAGAATTCGTTCTAGGGCTTAGTAAGACCTTGGTCTTACTCAAAACTTTTATCAAGCACCTTGCGTGCCATAATCCCAAAACTTACTTTTGGGCAAATCAAGTAAGTACTTAAGCATTTCTCTAATATCCATTCTAGGGATTAAACATGATTCCGTGATACTAAGGTATTAAACATGCTTCCTTGTTCTATACACATATGAGTAAGTACTTAAGCATTTCTCTATACTGCAATTAAATAAAGGAGCAATAGAAAACTGAAACTTAAAGCTTTCTTACTTGAAGACGGCAAGGTTGATGCTGATGTGTGTGTGATGCTGGAGAATGGGAACTGCTCTGATACCACCTGTAGCGACCCGCCTTCTCTACCTTAGACGGCCCGCTACTTCTTCTACTTCTTGACTCTAATGCACGACTAAGAATGCGGAACTCTTTTTTTTTTCTTTCAAATCCATCTAAGGATGATATTTTAACTTTAATAGTCATGAATGATACAATGGAAACTTCCTTTCTCTAAAACTTTTCTGCACTGGTACCAGTCGACTGCTACCTAACCAGTCGACTGGGATTGGCCACAGAAAGTTTCTGGGCGCGGCACCAGTCGACTGGCCTCTTGGCAGTCGACTGGTGCATCGAACAGAATCTACTGTTCGATAGGCCAGTCGACTGATACTGAACCAGTCGACTGGCACGCCTGAAAAACTGTATTTCAGATTCGAAACCTTGTTCTAAAAGTCCACCAAACTTATAGTTTCAAGCCATACAAAGACACAACACCATTTCTATACTCTATAGTAGTTTCCTAAACATTTTAGCCAATCAAACAACTTCATAAACTCGAAATTAGAACTTTTGCGAAAGAAATTAAGTTATGAAAACTTATATGAACTTTAAACTAGAGTTTTGTACCAAACTTAACTCCTATGCATTCATAATACCAAAATACATGTTCTACACCTTACTAAAGCATTTTGGAATGTAATGCAACTTTTCTAGGCATATTTCTAGCAATAAAACTTGATTCAAAGGGAAACTTGCACTATCTTGGCACATGCATCAATATCTCCAACAAAGCATCAATATTCAAAACTACTCACACTTCTACTTATCCAATGCAATCATAAGGATATGTATGCTAAATGAAATGACATGGAATCTTTATTCTACGAAATTGAGCATGTAAAACTATCCAAAGCTTAAAAGTTCGCTAAACTCCATAAAGCAATAACTTGAAATTTGAATAAACTTAAACATTGTAATTCAAATAAACTAAATTGTCTTGTCCCAAGGATCTCTCCAAGGTCAGCCACCACACACACGTCGCTCAGCACCGCCTCGTCGCCTTCCTTCAGAATTGCTTGTCTTTACCTTTACCTACAGTAAGAGGAAATGCATCTATAAGCATAAAGCTTAGCAAGTACTATCTAGCTCACAAAATCTCAAAATGTGCAAACATGCTTTTCTAACAATGAAAAATCTCATGGAATACTTTTATGCTTAAAAGAAACACTAAAACATGTATAACTCATAAACATGCATACTCAAGCATTAACAAGTCTTAACTTACTTTTCCTTGGCTTAACTTGAAACTTTAGAAATTCTTGAACTTTAAATTTTTCTTTAACTTTTTGAAAACTTTCTTAAACTTTAGAAAACTTTGCTAAAGCATATACTTGAAAATAATAATCACTTGGATCCACTTAAGACGTAAGTACCATCTTATGCGCGTTCCCTAAAAGGTTGGGGTAGCGAGCCACCAATCCTAATAGAGCAGACCTTGGTCTACCAGGGCCAAGACCTTGGAATTGGACACCTGGATTTCTTTAACGACGCCCTTGGACGCCGGGTACTGGCCTTAGAAAATAAAATAGCTTTTCTTTCTTTTCTTTCTTATCTTTAAATGCCTTGGCATTTTAACGAGCACCTTGTGTGCCCAAATCCCTAAGTCTTGACTTTTGGGGATTTCTTAAGGTCTTGGCCTTTTCCTTTCTTATCTTTATCTTCTCTTTTCTTTTCTCATAGCTTTTCTTAGACCCTAACTTCATATAGGGTACTTAATCAACTTATACAAGCATGAATTAAACTAGAAATACATGCAAGATCATAAACTAAAACAAACTTTGCATTTTCAACTTTCTAACGGAAAAAGGTTGCGGAAAACCGCCTCTTACTGTAGGTGAGCAGTACTTACATTGGTTTCCTTGAACTTACAACCAAAATTGACGTCGAGGGCTCGGGAGAAGCTTGAAATCTCTACGAACCGTCCGCGCCTACGTGTTCTTCTCGTCAAGACGGACGAAACGTTCCGTCTCCTTGGTTCCCTCTTGGCCGGCGTCCCCTTGGAAGAGGAGAGGAAGGCTTGGGAGGTGGCGTGCGTGCGTGAGGAAGAAGAGAGACGGCGCGCGTGGGGTTTGGGCGAGAGGGTTTGAGAGAAATAAAAACTTCTCCCTTTAATTTTCTATTTATACTATCTTTATGGAAGAAAAAACGTAACTACTTCATAAATTTATTTCTCTCCACCTTTTGTTGTGCTTGATACCCTAGCCCAGCCAGTCCCGCGTGCGTCTGGTCTCCTGGTGGTCGCGGGTTCGAACCTCCTGCTGTCCTTAAACGTTTTTTCTTTTTTAAAAATACTAAACGAACTCGGAAAATTCCATAAAAATATTCTAAAAATTCCTAAAAATATCTAGAATATTTCTAAACCATTTTTAAATAATTCTAAGGACTTTAAGAACTAAAAATGGGAATTTTGGGGCGTTACAACGTGTAGATACCATTGCATAAAGTTCCGGTCCCATAAAGAACACCATTTAAAGTTATGTAACAGCAATTATTACTAAAAGTTAAATGGTAACCCTTTTCATTAAAGCATGAAATAGATACAATGTTCTTTATTAACGAAGGAACAAAATAACAATTATCCAATTCTAAGACAAGTCCAGTAGGGAGCCTTAGCAAATATGTTCCGATGGCAATAGCAACAATCTTTGCTCCATTTCCAACTCGAAAATTCGCTTCTCCCTTGACGAGTCTTCTTCTATTCCTTAGCCCATGTATGTCATTACATATATGTGAGCTACACCCAGTATCAAGTACCCAGGTGTACGAGGAAATAGAGTGACATTCAATAACGAAGATGCCTAAAGAGGATGGTGCATCGGATGCCTTCTTCTTCAAGGACTCAAGATAAACCTTGCAGTTTCTTCGCCAGTGGCCCTCCTTGCCGCAGTGATAGCAAGTGCATTTTGGTGTCTTTTCAATCCTTTTGGCCTTAGTTAACTTATTGGTGTCCAAAATGGAATGCAAATTCAGAGAAGACATAATCAGGTGATTATCCTAGAAATACAAATTGAGGTTATGTGATGAGAATGATAAAGAATGCATCAATATACATTAATTAAATCCTCTTTATTTTTTGAATTGAATAACCCATTTTATCAATTCGGGAGATCGTAGGAACATCTCCAAATAGGTTGATATCCAACCATAGATAAGAACAACCATGGCTGGAGTCCATCAAGTTATTCTTAGCTATGAAGGTAGGTAATTATACCGATTACATATTACACATATGTAACTATCACATTATGCTATCAACTAATTGAATGTTTGCATATATCATTGGGTCGTTAACTCATTAGCAAGTATGCAACAATACACATAGCACCCAACTGCACCTCTCTTTACATCGACCTTGGCTGTGGCACAACAAATCGATGCTCCAAGCTTAAGGCTGACCCATTAATCAAGAAATAGTTTTAATATGGTTGTAGCTCATTTAACCGTTTAGTCAGGCTTGGATGTGTCCAACAACCAAAACTAAGGATTGACCTCTGACTCCAACTATATTAATCATAAACTAATTCCATGGTTTGAACATGTTGAGGTTCAAGCCGGGCATGGATGTGTCCATCAACCCAAATGAGAAACAAAACTTCTATTCTAACCATATTAATGGAAGGTGTTGGCCTTAATATTTTGTAAGGGGTTTTGAGTCTCATATTTGTCTTTTAAGCACATTCATGACATATAATTATGTCATGTGCTAACGATTTTCTTAATAAAGTATGTATGTAACTTAATTTATCAAGTCTCATTAATTGAATTAGGAACCGGATTTCCTATTTCTAATTTCATACTTTATTCAAGGAATTGTTTTGGGAAACAATTTCCTAAATTATAATAATCAATTTCGGAAATAATATGTTTAAGACTTTGATTTCTCTAAATCAAATCTTATTAAATTAAGAGACAGATTCACTTAATTCAACCACATATTATTTTCATGAAAATTTTATTTAAGGAAATATACTCTATAGGAAATAATTTTCTTAATTAATTTTAGAGACAATAATATGTAAGAGTATCACCTCATATATCAAATAAGGAAATTATCATTTTAGAATCACCTCAAAATTTCCAAGATTTGATCACATATTTTATTTATGGAAAATTAATATCAATAACTCAATGTGGACAGCTCCCCGAGGCTCAATCCAAAATAAAAATTTATTGATAATATAATTTGGACGGCTCCCCGAGGCTCAATCCAAATTAAACATTTGACAGTTTAAATTCAATTTAAGAAATTTAATTATAACATCTAACTTTAAATTGGACGGCTCCCCGAGGCTCAATCCAAAATAATGAATTTTGTAAATAATTTAATTTCCAATTATGAATTTAAATACCAATTAATATTCCCATAATTTTGTCTAGACATTCTTGAAAGAAAGTGCCCAAAATTGCGAGCTTTCCGTAAATGGAAAGTTTCCAAAAATAAAAGGTTTTCAGAATAATTGTAAGTTTCTGGTACAAAGAAAACTTACGTATTTCCAAAATTGAAAATTTTCCAAAATAGGAAATTTCCAAAATTGGAAAGTTTCCAAAAATGGAAAGTTTTCACAATTATCATAAAATTTCAGAAATAGAGGTATTTCAAAAGTTTGCAAAATTTCATGAGGATTTCCAAACCTTGAAATTCCTAAATCGGAAATTTACCATAATTGGAAAGTTTCCATAATTGGAAAATTTTCAAAATTGAGATCATGACAAAGTTTTCCGCAAAACAATTATATGATTATGTCGAACACTAACTGGCTCTGATACCACTGTTGGGACTGGGTGCATGTTGACATGGATGCGGGTTCGTAATTTTAAAATTAATTACGTGCAGCGGAAGGTTTAGCATAAATAATTTCTCAAATTATTTAACCACACATCTAAGCATGCAACTTTATCTTGTGTAGACATGATCATATATTTAAAATTTTGTAGAAATGTAAATTAATTTACGTATTACCTCACGTAACTCGAAGGAAGGGACGAGATCCAACCGTAAGCGTCCCTCGGAAGCTCCGCCTCTATTCACGTCCCGCGACGAGTATCTTCGGGATGACTTCGCAAAGCCACGAGTTTCGTGTTCTCGAGAACTACTAGATTCTCCGAGAACGCGACAAGAAACCAAGAGAGAAGTAATCACATCGGAAAAACTCACTACCAAGGTTGGCCGGAATCACAATTCCGGCGAGAAGGAGG